>PVLC010001172.1:0-51087 GCA_004027655.1 Graphiurus murinus | reverse complement strand
GAAATGGAAAAGCACCCAGAAAATGATTTATTGACCAATGGTTAACTGACATGTTCATTTATTTCCATTTATTCATTAGTGCATTCATTGACTATCAAATATCTCCTCTGCAAGTGCTGTGTAAATGCAAGAAATACAGAAGGAACAGAGCATGTAGCACTTTCTTGGTGAGCTCACTTGTACCCTATAAGCTTTCAATAAATGAATGGCACTTTTGAACTTAATAGGTAATATATAACTGTCATAATAATAGTCTTGTATTTTATAGAAATTCAGAGCATCTTTGCAAAAACAACAGTGTGTTAGCCAGAGGTGTAACATGGGAAAATATGCATTTTTTTTGAAAATCATTCTTATTCTGTTTGAAAACAGAGTATTTAAATCACCCATGTACAAAAGGGCAGACTCTGCAAGCATAATTAAATTGAACCAGGTTCAGTGGTGTTATGGAGGTATTAGAAATAAATTGCTAGAGAAAGCCACAGAGTACGGCCTTGTGTTTACACTGATTTCTCAGTCTTTAATGTTGTGATTCGTTTGGAGGAAACAAAGCCATATGGTTTGGCGAACTACATTTGCTCTGGGAAAACCTTTGGCTTTCCAGTTAGGACTGAGCAGAGATAGGGTGACCTCTGAGCTTTTTAAATTTAAGAATTTGACACACTACACTCTCTCTAGGTGTTCTGACTTACTTAAAATCTTTGTATAGCAGAATCCAGCATCTTTAGTTTACAAATTCTACACTATTATACTAGTGAACTTTCTCAGCTAGTTTTAATCGCATATTACAAATATTCACTAATATTATATTGGTCCATCAATGTTTTCCCTATACTCAACCATTTGAATTTATGTAGACAGTCCTGTGATTGCTCTGAAAGTTCATACAACTCTCTGATTTTGGTGCATTTTTGGCTTTCAGTAGGAAATAGGAGGCAACCATGCTGTGGCCTTCTCTGTGTCAATCTGGGATTCCAGGTGGAGATGGCAAAGATAAAATCAGAAAGGATTTGAAATGCCTTAAAGAGTCAAAAATAGCTATTTGCTTATGCTTCTGGCTGTAAGCCTGTCATGGTGGCGCAGGCTTGTAACCTTAGTACTTGGGAGGCTGAGACCGGAGGATCTGGGTTTGCGGCCAGTCTCAGCTACTTAGTGAGGCCCTCTGCAACTTAGTGAGACCCTGTTTCCAAATAAAGAATAAAAAAATAGGACTGGGAGTGTAGGTCAGAGGTAGAATGCTCCTGGGTTCAATCCCCAGTACTGCAAAAAAAAAAAAAAAAAAAAAAAAAAGAAAATTAGAAATGTAGATTGGAAGTGCTGGAGAATTTGAGCAGGAGTAATACGATGACCAAACTAAAGGGCCAGTGAGTCACCCGGAAGGCCGCAGGGGTGCAGGGACCGTGCACCTTGAGAGGCTGGGCTCTGTCAGCTGGGCAGTAGGTGACAAGCCTGAACTGTGAACCGCAGTACAAGGGGAGGAACCAAGTACCTCCAAAAATGACCCACAGCGAGGTCGAGTTCTGCTTTGGCGGTAAAAAGAATGATGTAGAGGTTCAAGAACACCAGAAAAACCCAGGGACACAGCTATTGAAGCCGCAGCGTAAGCAAAGATCGCAGGAAGAAGGCAGCATCCCCACCCCCTGATGGTGGCATGCGGCTTCATCCGCGCTCCTTCTACTTCACCTGAGCGCTGGCTGCGCTCGCTCAGAAGACGGAAGGGCTACGAACTTGCGGAGAACCAGAGCTGCAGGACAGGGGCTCTTCCCAGCAGCAATGGGGCTGTTTGGAAGCTCATGCTGTGCCAGCAGGAAAATGCTCTCCTGAACTCGAGGAACTAGGTGGGGCTCCCACACCGCTGCTTTGCGTTGGGCAGTCGGAATAAAAACGGAAGTATTCAGCCGTCTCACAACTACCATGCGGAACCCACTGAAGCAAGAAGGGCTTGACTGGCCCTTGCAGTGAGTGCCTTTCTGACCCTCTTTCCAGTCTGGAGAACTTTGATATGTGGGAAGTCTTCAGGGGAGCCCGGCGCTAACCTGAGGAGCCACGGACACCTTTAATGGCCCTTTGCCTCCCCAGAGAGGAGAGCTGCTGTCTTAGATGTCTTGCAGCTGTCAGAATGCGTGCCCGCTACCCGGCTCTTCTAATCCCCGCTGCTTCTTTGGTTTCAGAAAAATGAAGAAAAGGGAGTGGAACACTGTATTCTCCTCTCCTTGTTTCTCCCAATACTGCACTGTCCGCTCTCAAACAGCTTGCATTTCATATCCACAATGATTAGGTAAGAATGCTCCATCCAAGCCAGGCATGGTGGCACATGCTTGTATTACCAGTACTTGGGAGGCTGAGACCGGAGGATCCGGGTTTGAGGCCAGCCTCAGCTACCTAGTGAGGCACTCTGCAACTTAGTGAGACCCTGTTTCAAAATAAAGAATAAAAATAAGGCTGGGGCTGTATGTAGCTCGGAGGTAGAATGCCCCTGAGTTCAATCCCCAGTATGCAAAAAAAAAAAAAAAAAAGAAAAAAAAAAAAGAATGCTCCATCCATCCGCTTAGCAAACCACTGGATTACAGCTGCAGTCAGAGCTGCTCAGTGCTGTGCCAGTGCGCTCCATAGCACTTACTTTTGCCATGCTTGCAGGGGCCTGGAACCTGACCTCATTTCTAGAAACAACAGCCTGCCAGTGCACGAGATAGTAGAAGTGTTCCAACTAGGAAAGTTCTAGTGACAACTTGGCTACAAAATCTTCCTCCCTCCCTTCTTTCTACCTAGCCACCTACCTACCCATCCTTTAAACAGCTGTATGTTCATCAGACCTTCAACATAACCAAATACTATTAATCTAGTGAATATGTACTAGATTCAGCCATTTAGAAACATTCGAGATGCTAAAGACCCAAAAATAAGTAGTATATCCCCACCAGCATCTCAGTAGGCTCTAACTCAAGTGAGTTCTTCCCAAGAGACAGAGGTGGGTTTGCAGCTGGATCTAAATGTCCAAGGGGTTCCCAAACGAAGCCCTACCATCTATCTTCTGCTAAGAGAATAATGTGACTATCTGTTTCAAAAGTTTTTGGTGGTTCTATGTAACTTACTGAACGCAGCCTGATTTTTTTTTTTTTTTTTTGGCCTAAAATGATGGTGTTCCATGTTGAATTCCCAGTCCTAATTCTTACCACTGAATGCATATATTTCTTTCTCCACTGCTGTCACATAATTTATTCTTTCTGAAGCTTTGCTTTCATTGTACCTGTTGACCAGAATAGTGAGAAAAGTGTGTGTGTGTGTGTGTGTGTGTGTGTGTGAGAGAGAGAGAGAGAGAGAGAGAGAGAGAGAGAGAGAGAGAGACAGACAGAAATTTAAATTTAAATGAAGCATGACATTCTGCCCATTTTCTACTTAGTTTGTTAATCCCTTGTGAGTCTCAGATGGAAGTCCCAACTCTACTTCTGCATTAGTCAAAGTTCCCTACGTTTTTCATAATCTCCAGATATGACCATACTGTTATTCCTAGACTGGGTTTGGCATTAACATACACAGAATTTTCATAGGGCCCAGCCCATGAACATAACCACCCACTATCCTTAATGCATCACTGAAGGACCTGTCATCTGCTCCGGTGTTGGAGGAATCTGGAGGTGCTGGGTTCCTTAGGTCCTTGTTAACCTGGCCTGTGATCTGTGCTTGGTGGATTCATTAAAATATTTTCTAGTATTATATTGAACAGATGTAATTATTGTCTTCCTCTCTGATTTTATAATCCACTGCCTGGTCAGTTATAACTTTGTGTTGCTGTGATCGTTACTATATCATCTGTGGAACTGTAACCTCCTCCAGTATAGGATGTACACTAATCGTGACCTTCATGTCTGGTTCTTCTACAGGGCTGGGGCTCAATGCTCAGTGGCTGAATGAAACCATGGCCCGTACTTAAAATGATGACTGTCAAAGTGTAGGGACATGCTGTGAAGTAGACAACACAATAGATAGTTAGAAGTATTTGAATGAGAAGACAAAGATGTCATGTGTCCCCTCATTTCATTTCTGTTTGGACAGAAACTTCTGAAATCTACTCTATTCAAAACTGAATTTGGGTGTCTTTTTATAAACTCAGGCTCCAGTGTCAGAGACTTCATGTATCTGGACCTAGAAAGAAGAGACCAGGAAAGAAGAAGGTGGAGAGGCTTACGAATGGAAAGTTTTAGATTTTAACCTACATTTAAAGATTAAATTATGCAAAGGAGGAAAAAAATCACATTGGTTTGAGCATGAATTTGGAAAGTTTTCTCTGTGTGTTTCAAGACAAGACACTTGTCATTATCTATCATTTCAGATAACTTTACAAACAAGGCATTAACATTCTTATGTTAGTATTTTCAGAGCAGCTTGAAGTTTATTGATTTTCTATGATACTGGGTGATTAATTTCTTTCTTTAGGAACCGAGTGGAAATTATTCGAAGCCATATAGCATAATGCCAGCAGCTGGAACCCATAATGGAATCTTTTGCTTGCTAGTTATCTTTGGTGAATAACCTCCTAAGAATACTAAAAAACAAACAAACAAACAAAAAACAACAAAAAATACAGTTCAGAGATTTTTTGGCTTTGGCTTATCACAATTTGTAATTATTTTAGTTGAATTTGTTCCCTCTGTTTCCTCTGTAGGTTTTTGTAAAGAGATCAGAATCACAGGGAGCAGGAACCACAGCCGTGCTGGTCCCTCCTCCATCCCCAGCATCTAAGCTAGACTTCTCCACGGTGTAGGGGGTCCACGGTCATTTGTTGAATCACTGCATTAAATAATGGATTAAAGGATAAGGACTAACCAGGAGGTCGGCTGGTTTGATTTCAACCAAGAAGCTTTCTTTGAGGTTCAGCCTCAAAGACTTTATTATTCTAAGGATCAGAGCATAAGGAGACAGGAGATAGGAAGGGGAAAATCAGGCAAAATGGCTTACTAATTTGTTCAAAACTCTTTTCTCTGTGTAACTGTGGCACCGTGTTTAATTTTCCTACATCTATGTAATTTGCTTCTAATTGTTTCTCAGACTTCAATGAAAGAGTTTCTTGTATTCCAAACGGCTGGCAGGTAGTATGTGAGAATGTTGAAGACCAACCTCAGATAGAAGATGCTGAGATTACATAAAGATGTGACAATAATCTCAAGGCTGATGTTTAAAGGAGAATCTTCATCTTCAATCTCTGGATGGTAAAGGTGACCAGTCACAAAGACTGGGAGAAAACTCTTTGAAAGTTTCTCTAATACAACAGCAGAATATGAGCGAGACACTGCCTTTGATTCCTAACACTGAAACTAGAAAAGAAAAAAGAGAGATAGGTTCTTCTTTTGACAAAGGCCAAATTTTATCATAGTAGATAGTTACCCAGACTACTAGATAGTGCTTGTGATGGTTTGTGTATGTGCCCTGTGAGTGTGCTACAAATATATCTAAAAAGTCACAATACACTAACATTTGTCCCAGAGATGGGGCTTGGTGAGGAAAGGGTTTGAAGCTTTGTTCATAATCCATCATCTCTTCCCTGGGGGGTACCCAGGAAAGGAGAAAGACAGGGCAAAAGAGAAATGACCCAGTAAAGAATCCTTGTAAACATGCTAATCAGACCTCCTGATGATATTTTACTAGCAGAAAGATAATGAGAGCCTTTCTTGCAGCATCCTTGTGGCAGGATATATCTAATCTGTCTAGGTTGTTTATAGCAAACAAACAAGGAACTTAGAGGTTTGTGGGATTTGGCCCATTAGAAAGTCTTAGGTTGACTATATAATTGACACAGTATCAGAGGGAGTTGTTTAATATCAAAATAGCTCCCTTGTGGAGGTGATGCCTTGTGTTCTGCACTCAGAGACTTCAGACATGAAATCTGGACTAGACCCCAGGCTCCTGTGGTGTTGAAGGACCAGGGGAGTTGCACTAATGATCCGCCGATGCTTCATTTCCTTTGGGCACCCTTCACATTATCAGTAGAGTTTGATACTTGGAAAGATCTCTGCTTCTTGTGTGACAGGTTTGACAGTCTGGCTCTGTGTTATCTGAGGTTTGGAAATGATTTTAAAACAAGTAATAGGCAGTTTTTCCCAGGTGACAAATGGGATTTTTTTTGCTTGTTTGTTTTTTTCAGAGATAAGGACAGAGGTTTATTTAGGAAAGTGGGGGATACACATTCAAGGGAGAACATGGGTTATCTCAAGAGGGAGAGATTGCCACAAATGGATTTGGGTAGGAAGTAAATTTAGTATTTCCTCCACGATGGTAGAATGTGGATGGTCATTGCAAAGAGCTTCACTAATTCCCTTGTTTTATTCAGGAAGCCTAAATTTTCATATTAAAGAATATACTCAGAGGAACTGACGAGATTCAGAATCCTTTGAGAAGTCTAGAAAAACAGGCTGCGGCGACTAAAGGGATTTAAAATGGATTACTATGTTTACCTTGAGCATAATTTCTTTTTCAAAAATAATTTCATGTCTATTAGTAACAACCAAGAACTAATCGGGGAGCAAAGGCACAAGCTGCTAATAGAAGGTTCATGTGGCAGGAGAGAGTGAACTGTCCTTAGGAAGAGCAAATGACAGCGAATGGCAAAGAAAAATGATCAGAAATTGTACTTTTTCTTCAAGGTTTCATGAATATTTTATTATGTGAAAACAATGAATAGGGCAATAAAAATACCTTATTACCTTCATACGGTGAACTCTTTGGAATCTTTCTGGAGGGAAAGCTAAAGGAATAAGACAGCATTGTTCTTCAGAATAACCCCAAGCAAAGAGCAGTGGCGGTTAGAAGTAAAACTCTTGATTACCATGCTGGAAACCAAGTCCAGGGATTTTTTTTTTAATTGGTGTATTGTAATCATATATCCTGATGCAGTTCAGGGTGACAGAGGCACACGTGCACCAGCACTCACACCCTCCCTCAGTTCCCACCCCGCGCCCCTCCCTCTCCATCTTCCCATGCTCAGCGCAGTGATTGGCTTTGATAAGTTTATGTATGTACATCACGATCGTGGAGGTGTTTCCCTCTTCAAGCCTTCCTCCCCCTCCCATCTCTCCTTCATTCCACTAAGGTTTTTCCTCCTCTGTCTGGAGCTCCTCCTGAGCCCCAGTTTCTCTCTAGCTTCCACACATAAGGGAAAACATCTGACTTTTCACTTTTTGTGAATAACCAATCTCATTTAGCCTCATAGTCTCCAATTCCATCCATTTCCCTGCAAATGACATAATTTTGTTCTTCTTTATGGCTGAGTGGAATTCCAGTGTGTACATATCCCATATTTCTGTAATCCATTCATCTGTTGCTGGACATCTTGGCTGGTTCCATAGCTTGGCAATTATGAACTGTGCAGCTCTGAATATAGATATTCATGCATTACTATGGTAGTCTGGTTTCAATTCTGTAGAGTAGCTACCCAGGAGTAATATAGCTGGGTCAGACGGTAGGCTCATTCCCATTCTTCTGAGGATCCTCCACAGTGTTTTCCAAATTGGTTGCACTAATTTGCAATCTCACCAACAATGTATCAGAGTTCTTACTTCTCCACATCCTTGCCATGCCAGCATTTATTATTGTTTTTTTTTTTTTTTTTTGTAGTACTGGGGATTGAACTTAGGGACATTCTACCTCTGAGCTATACCCCCAGCCCCATTTTTGATTCTTTATTTTGAAACAGGGTCTCACTAAGTTGCAGAGGGCCTCACTAAGTAGCTGAGGTTGGTCACGAACCTGGATCCTCTGGTCTCAGCCTTCCAAGTACTAGGATTACAAGCACGTGCCACCATGCCATTCTAATTGGAGTTAGGTGAAATCGCAGGGTAGTCTTTATTGCATCTCTCTGATTGCTAGTGATGTTGAACATTTTTTCATATATTTATTGGCTATGTGTATTTCTTCTGTTGTGAAGTGTTTAGTTAGTTCACTCGCCCATTTTTTTGTTTGGGTTCTTTTCTTACTATGCCCTCTCCCTCATGTCAACTGTCAAAACTGACTGTCGCTAGTCAGGATATTTGGCTCCTACTTAAATTGCAGAGTGTCAGAAACTAAGTTGGAGCTCAGAGAAAAGAAAGCAGTATGACTGCCCTCTAATTGCCTGCCATGCAGGCTCCGATGGGCCTTTGGAACTCAAGGAAAGAGGAACATTATCGGTAATCTTTGAAGAGATAAATTTTCAGCGAGATAAGCAAAACAGTTATCAGATGTCCCAATTTTCCAAGTAACAGACTTTCAACAGATGTTAAGAGAATTAAATTTCCTCACTGCATCTTTATTTTACCTTTGTACCAGTTTTGTAATCAGATTGCTGAACCTTAAAAAAGTTAGAGGTTTCCTACAGTCTTATGCAAAAGAATCTTGCTCTTTGTCTAAAGCTGATTTATTTTTACTTTGTCAGATTCTAAGCTACTATGAAAGGTATGTTTAAAAGCCAGGTGTGGTGGTGCATGCCTGTAATCCCAGTCGTTGGAAGGCTGAGGCAGTAGGATCGCAGGTTCCAGGCCAGCCTGGACAACTTACGAAGACCCTGTTTCAAAATAATAAACAAGGTAAGGCTGTGGGTACAGCTGAGACTTAGAACAACCTTGGGGTCCCTCAGCATAGTGGCACATGCCGTTAATCCCAGTATTTGGGAGGCTGAGGCAGGAGGAGCATAGGTTTGAAGCCCACCTCAGCAATTTAATGAGACTCTATTTCTAAATAAAAAATAAAATAGAGATGGGAGTATATCTTGGAGGTAGAATGCCCCTGGGTTCAATCCCTAGCAATAAAACACACACACACACACACACACACACACACACACACCCCAAAAAGAACACCCTTGATTTCAATCCCTAGTACCACACACAATTAAAAGATACGCATTTTCTTTTTCTTACTGCTAATATTTTTCTTTCCCCATTATTTTAAGATAACCAATCTTCCCAGAGTTACAGATTTGTTTCTCAGCGGGACTTCCTTATAATGGGCTAAGTATGTACTCTAAAAATAAGTAGCTAAAAGTCAATGATCACATTTTATCTATACAACTTGCTGCTTTCTAGTTCTTATAAAAAGAATTACATTTTCCACTTGTTAATTCATGGGCCTTTGGTTGTTTACAATATTTACATGGCCAAACTCAGCTGTGGTCCACAAGGTAGAACTATTAAACTCCTGGCTCAGATTTTTGTCTGAAGTTTTAAGAAAACAATTGTAAAGTATATCTGGAAACACAGGAGCCAATTAAGAGAAAAATAAGAGTAGGAAATTTAAATTTTGCTACACTGAAAAAAAGAACAGAAACAAGGATGCATTACCATCTTGTGCTAATGCATACACTGGTGCAAAGCACCCCTGTAAGACTTCCAATAAGTGCCTTCTAGAAGCATCTTTTTAACATTGAAAGAATTTTGAATTATTCAAAACTTTTGATGAATCCTCTTAGGACAGGCCATGAAGGACTGAAGCAATTGGGAGGAGCCAGGAGAAGGTGGCCACCCAGCAGCTTCTGAAACTCTTAGCATCAGAACACAAATTCCCTTCTGTCTGAAAACTTCTTTTATTGGATAATTTAAGGAAATGGTTTATTCAGAAATAGACACCCTGTAAAATGGGGATGGGGGAAGAAAACAGAAAAATAGAGTAATCTCTTAAGAAAAAACAGTCAAGAAAAGAGTAAGGAGCATTATTGTTTAAAATAGCAAGGATTTAGAAATAGAGCCAGACCTGGTGGTGCACGCTTGTAATCCCAGTACTTGGGAGGCTGAGACGGAGGACCACAGGTTCACGACCGGCCTAAAGTGACTGGAGGACTAAAGTGACTGGGAGGAGCCAAGAGAAGGTGGCCAGGATCTGGGTTCGCGGCCAGCCTCAGCTACTTAGTGAGGCACTCCGCAACTTAGTGAGACCCTGTTTCAAAATAAAGAATAAAAATAGGACTGGGGTGTAGCTCTGAGGTAGAATGCCCCTGAGTTCAATCCCCAGTGTCACACATACACACACACACACACAAAAAAAATATTTAGAAACAACTTAACTATCCAGCTGAGAGGCATCTACATCAGTTGTGGCACATGTATAAAAGAATAAATAAATCTATAGGCACATTTTAATTTGGTGAAATGGGGGGAGAAACATGATAACATAATTCTGTTAAGAAAAAAAGGATAGAAGTTGCCATCAATTGGATCAATTGGAGAGACCAGAATCTTGAATATATAATTTATTTTCTGGCTCCTTTCTTAAAAAAAACAAAACAAAACAAAACAAAACAAATCTTTATTTAGTGCATTGCAATTATACCTCACACTGGGTACAGAACAACAGAAACACAGACGCACACAATTCTTGGAGCACTTTCCCCTGAATCCTTTCTTGATGTCAGAGATTACATGAAAACCAACCTATAGATCTGATAGAAGGTTTATATTTTTGGCACAATAAAACTCTGTGACTCCAACAGAACTATCATGAAAGCTAATTTCTAGAAAACATTTTTCCTGCTTATAGGTATAATGCTCATCTCTTAGAAAAAGTTGTTCTTTCTAGAGGCATCTTTCTAATACATAGAGAAATTTGAATTATTCAAAACAATTTTTTTTTTTTTTTTTTTTGCGGTTCTGGGGATTGAACTCAGGGGTATTCTATCTCTGAGCTATACCCCTAGCCCTATTTTTATTCTTTATTTTGAAACAGGGTCTCACTAAGTTGCAGAGTGCCTCACTAGGTAGCTGAGGCTGTCCACGAACCCGGATCCTCCAGTCTCAGCTTCCCAAATGCTGGGATTACAAGTGTGCGCCACTATGTCTGGCTCAACAATATTTCCTCTTAAAGGTTGCTCTTTAGGATTACTTTTTGAGTCTGTTTTTAATGATGATTAATTTACTCACCGTTCAGCCTTTCTTCTGTGTCCTTAAACGTTTCATGGTTAACTCTGGTACTGTGACAAAATATCAGCCACCCTGATCCTCTCTATGCAAGAATAGGGGCTATACAGTGACAAACGACTTTCTGTGTGACTAGAGTCAGGATTTCTACGCAATTGAGATCATTGATACTTTGCTATTAATTAGATATCACTTTGCTAGTAAACCATGTAAATACAAAACAGTATACTAAATAATATCCCTGTAAGTCTTGCCATCACTCTCCTAAAGAAAATATTATTTTAACAATAGGAAAAAATAAGGTTATACTTAGAAAAATGTATTTGTTTGCATGTCAAAGACTGCCAAAAGAGTTCCATATGACAGACTTACTTTTTATTATGTTTTAGATATAACAGTGTTGTAGAAATAACAGTAAACACACCTGCACTAAAAACTTTAAAACAAAATAAAACCTTGATCTAGATAGCAATCATGATTTGAAATTGGATTTTGCTTTTGGGTATTATTTCCATGAAGTTAATAAAGTCCCAAGTAATAACACAGGGCCAGAGGCTGTGTCTAATTCAGCTGTCCCCCAAAGAGCTGGGAAGTTCAAGTCAACAGTGCCAAGTGACTCTGGAGTGACTAACAGGTGTCCTATGGAGAATGACTCATAGACTTAATCAAGTCCACTAAATCCACTTCCTCTCAACACTTACCTAGACAAGATTTTATTTTAACAGGGAGTGGCTACCACATTTGTAGGGTCCAGTGCAAAATGAGAAGCCCCTGTTGGAAACTCAAGAATTTCAAGATGGCAACAGTAAAGCCCAGAACCCACTGCGGATCCCTCCTGAGCACGGGGACCCTGTGACTGGGGAGGTGGCCGGCCTGTTGAGCCGGCTCTGATTTTAACCATAATATCACTGTTTCCTGTTAAATGAACACTGGAAAAGTTTTTTTATTTTTATTTTTTTTAATTTTGGTGCATTGTAATCATACATCTTTGTTAGGTACAAGCTGGTGAAGGCATACATGCACACATGTCTCATTTAACCCTTCCCCAATTCCCGCCCCACTAAATCAGAATACACCAAAAACATGTGAAACATGAAAAAGCACCAAGGAATATGTTTGTCTGTATTTTGTTCTTCAAATCTAGCTCCTTTGTGGTTTACCAAAGGAGATAAGGCCTGGGAAAATTGCTGCTCTCAGTCACTAAACAAAAATCTCCCTGACGATTCCCATTACTCAAAGAAATTTAAGCAGTCGCCATCCAAACTAACAAGGTTAATTTCTCTGCTGGAGGTCACAGTTCCTCTTTTTCCCATGCCATTTATCATGTAGACCCTATATGTACGAAGCTATGCAAAGCTATGCAGAGTTCACCAACTTCTACTTATAGAATTTTTTTGGTTTTTTGGCAGTACTGGGGATTGAACCCAGGGGCATTCTACCTCTGAGCTTTACCCTCAGCCCTATTTTTTATTCTTTATTTTGAAACAGGGTCTCACTAAGTTGTGGAGGGCCTCACTAAGTAGCTGAGGCTGGCCACCAGCCCGGATCCTCCGGTCTCAGCCTCCCATGTACTGGGATTGCAAGTCTGTGTGCACCACCATGCCCAGGTTATATAAAGATTTTTGAGAACACTTATGAATGGATAGATAGTTGTAACTGAAATTAATATATTATCTTCTATCATCAATCTTCGTGTGTGTGGATGTGCCTAAGCAATATTTTGATTTTATGTTCCTTTTGAAGTTTTTTTAATCATATACAAAATAGAATATACAGTCCACACGGATATATCACTAAACCTCAACAACCATGATTTTTCCACTCTGTTCTATGTATTCCCATCTGTTCTCCCTGCCCCCCTTCTCTCTCTCTCTCTCTCTCTCTCTCTCTCTCTCTCTCTCTCTCTCTCTTTCTTTATATATCATCTATCTACTTATTTATTTTTGGCTAGGACACTTTCAGTAAAATTTCAAATATCCAGTCATTTACCCATCAATACTTTTTGTATGACTCTAAACTTTTCTGTTATGTAATACAATACATTATTGCTAATTACTAAACAAAATCCCTTATTAACAACTAGTACTAATCCATATCCAAATTTCCCTTGTTGTCTACAAATATACTTCTAGAATTCACTTGAATCAGGATCCAAACATATCTTAAATGTTGTTTTTGGCCATCATATGTCACATGTTTAAGCAGTAACAACATCCCATGTGTACCATGTAGTTTGTTTTTCAAAATTCCATTGACTTGTGGAACAGATCCTAAAAAGAATCTTATTTCATTTCTTCAATTTTTTTCTGGCCTTCTTTTGTGTCATTTGATTATGATTATGGAAGCATGATTGTTTGTCATCCTCTGCAGCCATTATTCTTTTTCATGTTGATTCCTCTCCTCCTTTGCCTGTGGGAGCCTCTGCAAGCCACCTGCTAGGTCCTTTTGAGATGAGCCTGCTAGCCTTTGGATTCTCCTTGGAGCTCAGTCCTGGGCTGTAGCAGTGTCCATGCTGCTGGGTGGCCAGTGCCCGGGGCAACGGGCACAGATGCACACGTATGGTTCACACTGAGACCAGCTTTCTGTCCTTTGGGCTCGTTCCCTTTAATACTAATTTGTTGCTATTTTTAGACTTCAGACTTTCCTCAGTGTTCTAATTCTGGAGCAGGGCAGTCATTTCTCTTGATTCGTAGCTCATCTCTTGGTTTAGATCACACTTGTTCTCGTCTTTGTCACTGAACATGCTGACCATCGAGTCCCTAAATTCTGTCCAGAGAATCACTTCATTTCCTTCCCAAAGTCCTGAAGGACTGTTGAGGTGAGGAATCTTCAGTCTCTGTTCTACAGTTATTTCTAATGCTTTTCAATGTATTTTCCCCTTAAAAAATAAAGTAACTTTTTTTCTCAATCTCTTTTATGTGGGTGTCAAAAGGACAACACAGACATGGCAATGAACTCATCAGCACCTCCAGTTCTAATTACTCTCATAGTGCATTTGCATAATTCATTTTAATTGCACCTAGCCTAATCAAATTGTGTCTCGGTGTGCATGCAATTTTTAGTACCGGGGAATGTCTCCACAATTACTTGGGGTATTAACAATCGATGCTCCAGAATGGAGATAAACTCTGAGGAAAGAGAGTATCACACAGAAACTAAGTCAGCCACATGGAAATGAGATGCTATTCCTGGTGACAGGTAGACTCTCAGAATTAGTTTTGGTCTATTAGAAAGTCTACCCAAGAATCTCGCCGAAGAGCCTGCCCTTGTCTGACTTGATTATGCCAGTCTCTGTCTCTGATGGGTAATCAGCTTTTAAATTCAGCTCAAAACAGAAATAAATTAAAGACTAGGTTCCAATCACAGAGCAGTAAGACATCGCTACATAGTCTGGGACAAGATTCTTTAAGGTTGGTAGATAACAGAACGGAAAATATGATCTGCTCCGTTCAATAAACACAACATTTATTTTTGTAGCTAAGAGAGAAACTGGTCCATGCGATTCTAGGCCGGACAGCAGGACATGAACACAGTGAATTCTGCTTTCATAAAAAACAGGAGGGAGGCTTTGGTTTATCTGTGATTTCATGCCATGCCCTCCAACTGTTTTTTATGACTCAGAAACGCTGGTAAAGCAAAATACTATTCAAAATAATGTGTTATTTAAACTGTTTAAATTAGGGGGAAAATCCTGGCCAATATTTTGATCCTAAGAAATGTAACATTCACAAAGGCATGGTTCATTATGCTACGATCACACCTGGGGTTGGACGGCTATGAAATCTGACCCCGCTGACCGGTACAATCACAAAGCAGCCTGCACAACTTCAGATATCGACTTCTCAAAACCCAGATGGACATTTGGAGCTTGTTTGTCCCCCTCTCTTTTTCTAGAGCTTCCGGATGGATTGTCAGCATCGTTTGATTACTGAAGTCCACTTCCTGCACACATTGCATGCACACACGAGCTGACCCGACTGACCAGGCCCCCAGCTGACTGAATGGTGGTTCCATTTGCAAGGGAGAAATAGGAAAGCAAACAGACACTGCCTGTCACAATTAAGCTCGATCATCTGTCATCATAACTTCTGGCATTGTTTTAGCCATTTCAGATTCTATAATCTACAGAGAAAATAGGGTTCAAGGAAAATATCTACTTTTCTCTCTTCCTCTTCCTCCTCCTTTTCCTCCTCCTTCTCTTCCTCTTCTTCTTCCTATTATTGTTATTATTATTGGTAGTGGTACTGAGGATTGAGCCCAAAGGCATTCTCCCACTGAGTTACACCCCCTAGTCCAATTCATTCATTTATTTTTGAAACAACATCTCACTAAGTTGCTGAGGCTGTCCCCAAACCTGCAATCCTCCTGACTCAGCTTTCCAAGTATTGAGATTAGAGGTGTGTGCCACCATGACCAGCTTCAAGGAAAGTATCTTAAAGATTACCCTTTGGAAAAAAAATGTGCTCTCAAACAGGTTGGTTTTCTTTGTGCAGCACAAATTACTAAGCATTCTGAAAGTATTACTCATTGTATGAGTTGATAGTGTGTTTCTTCCCTTCACTCCCTTTCTTTCCCTTTCTCATTCTCTCATGTTCTTCCTCTCTTTCCCTCCCTCTTTCTCTCTCTCCGATACTAGATACTGGGTATTGAATCCAGGGGGTGTTATGTTGCTCATCAGGGAAGCCTGCATGTAGATTCCAGATCCACTGCTTCTAACACTAGAGACTTGTGCATGCACTTAACCTTTCTATCCTTGACTTTCTCCTTTTGGTAAACCTAGAAGTCAAGGGTAAGGACTAAATAAAAATAACATAGTTAATCCCCACACACAGTGACTTGCACAAAGTAGGTACTCAAGAGGAGGCATTTTTTGCTTCGTATTTTGGTAATAAATGAATTAGAGAAATACCTGAGTTTGGGCCTGCCATTCTCTTAGATGTATTTTTGATATCTTCATTCCCATTTATTAAAGAATCAATATTTAGCAATTACAGAGCACAAGATGTACAGCCTATGTTTGCACACATTCATTCCATCCATGATTATTCTGACTCTAGACCTGCTGCCTCTCTGGATACAAACTCAAGAGTTACAGCAATAAATGCCTCGTGATTTCTGCTAACATATGGGAGGTATTGTGAACTAAAGATCTCTGAATAAGATGCATCTACACTAATGATCCTGAAGACTGCTTGGCGGGGTCATCATGATTGTGGAGAGAGGAAATGTTGTCAAAGGTCAAGATTACCTTACAGAATTTAATACCATTTTGGATCTCTGTGCAGAAATGTATATACATACATATAATTCAAAACATAGAATGGCCAGTTTAAAACAGTACGTGCCTTGAAATCCATTGTCAGATTGAATACTATGATTTTGTAGAATAGTGAAAGTCAAAATGGGAAACTTTAACATGAAAATGGACTGTGGTAATGGACAGCCTTCAGAGGAGCTATTGTTGAAAACTTCCATAACCTTCATCCACGAGTTTAGTCATATGCAGTCATGTCCTCAGTATTTTAAACAAGACTGTGGTATAAATACTGGATAATCTGGATTAGTAAGCACATATGCTATTTGCATAAAACACAAGGTAAATTTGCCTGACGTGTTTATAATTGTCACAGATGTTTTGTGTTCTTCTTTTGACTTCTGTGATTCTTTCCTTCCTAAATATGTGACAATCAGTTACATTTATTTTATGCAAAAACAAACCTGCTTCAGGATCCACCTTCATCCTATCATTGATTCACAGCTCAGAACCTAATGCCCCAGTTTGCTTTTTATTCCTTATCAGTCCTATAAACCAAAAATCTTTCTTGACCACATGCGTTGAATTATCCAGATCCCTTCCTGTAGATCTGCAGCACATTTTTTTTTCTGGCTCCCTTTCCTTTTTGTTTCAGTCTGTCCAGTACTTTCCTCATGGGGAATTACCATTCTTCTAGTCCATACAATACTAGTGGAACTTTCCATCAAGTGAGCTGGTCTATCATGCCACAGAATATCTCCTTTCTCAGAAACAGTGATTGGTCGAAGGAAAGTCATATGACCTAAGATGGGCCCACCAGTGCACTCTGGGTATAGAAAAATTTGGGTTCTTAAGCTCTGAATTCTGGGTAGTTATGCTGGTAACAAGAATACACAAGAAGCAAGATGTCAAGATGTAAAGTAGAGCTCAGAGATACAGGGAGAGAAATATGTTCCTAATGGTATCTTGTGACTTCTCAGATCTGCCTATTCATGAGTCTAGAGTCAGTCCAAAGACATCTTAATTATGTAGGTCCTAAAATTACCCTTTCATCTTTAAGCAAGTTTGAGCTGCATTTCTGTCTTTTATCACTATAAGAACTAATAAAGCAGTCAACCAAAGACTGGTATATCAGGATTACCTTTTAAATCATATATACAGTACTTTCTTTGTAACCTATCCTTTTTTTTTTTTTTTACTGGAGATTGAACTCAGAGGCATTCCACCTCTGAGCTCTACCCCCAGCAACCCTTTTTATTTGAAACAGGATCTTATTAAGTTGTGGAGGTCTCCCTAGGTGACTGAGGCTGGCCTCAAACTTATGATCCTGTTGTCTCAGCCTTTAAGTGTTGGGATTACAAGTATGTGCCACTGTCCTTGGCTCATTCATCTTCTCTCAATGCACACATTCAGAAAAAAAGAACAGTCCTCACTCATGTTCCATAAGTTTCTCACCTGTCCTTTTGCTTTGCAGCAACTTAGACGCTGTCTTATATAAAGCTACATAAAAATGTTCTAATGTACAACTCATGTATTTACTAAACATCATTAGGCTCAAATATCTGACTAGTTTTGTTCTTAGCTTGTTGTCAAGGTCATTTATATTTATAGCTCCCTCCTTCCCACACACCTTGATTCGATCTTCGAATTTAATGAGAATGTTCTTTTCTATCATGCAAATCATTAGGTCTGATTATTACTCTTGAATGGGAAGCACTCAGCAAGGTGCTCGCCATGAGTGATTGGCGCCTGTTGGATACTCCTCCGTACCAGAACACATCAGCAAGCCCAGGGCCAGGCAGTGCAGTATAAGCTTTATCTCACAATGAGCAGAGTGGGTCAACACAGTAATTAATTTTTCTCAAGGAAATCTCCTTAAAGCCACGGTACACTTTAAGTAGTCTCTAGACTGATTAGAAGAGGGGCATCATACTCTAATTAAGTTGTCAATCACATAAGTAATAAATTTCTATGGAGACACAATTTTGCAAGAGGACTTTGGAGTATTTATGAGGTGGGGGTTGATGAAACCGAGGATCTTGAAAAGATTTGTGGTTTAAAAAACAGAAGGGAACAGGGGGAGAGAGAGAACTGAAGAGATTCCAGTCTAGTGAGATTAAAAGTAGAAGGAAAGGACTGATCAGGTCAGTAGAAAAATCATAGAAACTGAGAAGAGGGAAGGACATGGTGAGAAGGGAGATTCCTAGATGTGCTAATCAAGATGTAAAAAATCATCTCAGGGGAGCTGAGGAGGATTCTGCTTTTCTGGCAGACCTGAAGCATGAGGGTGAATTACTGTGGACAGAATCCATAGGATGCTGTCGTATCGAGTTTCAGCTAGAAGTAAATAGGACACTTATAACCAGAAGCTCAAAGTAGACCCTCTGTTGTGGAACATCAAAATGCCATTTCTCTGTAACTCTACTTGTATACCTACATAGGCTCAGCTAGGGCCTGGGGTCAAATCTAGGGTAAACTGGGAAATAAAAAAAGATTCCTGGCCTTAAAGCCTGGAGCATCACTAACTGGAAGAAGATTAAAATGGAGTGTATTTGGAAAAACCATGTTAGTATATAATGTTATTCTCAAACCATATGGTAAAATTTTGTGCATGCAACATATCTGGGCTATAGACAAGTTGCAAAACAGAGATTTCCCTGCCCATTGCCCATGACATTAATAATATACCTGTATTTTAAGGCAGCAGCTGGGGTTGGGGTGGCAATCACAGCAGAGATAGGATATGATTGATCCCACTGTGTTAATGGGAATTCCTGCTTATGTTCCTTCCTTTGATGGCCAAGAAAGTTTCCCCAGGGAAATATCACGAGATAACTAGGAATAGCTTATATTTGGAGAAAGTAGAGGGTTTGGAATGAGTTTTGGTGTTACAATAGGGGTGGAAGGGAGAAGGTGGTTGCCAGGGAAGGGTTTCTTTACCACAACCTATAAATATCTCACCTTCACCCCAGCAGAAGAGTGAGATCAGCTTGCCCAACTGAGCTCCATCTGTAGGATGCACTCATTCCTTCAGCAAATGTTTATGCACTGACTGAATTATCAGAAGCATGACAAAAAGTTGAGTGTGACTACTTGATTATTCTCTGTGTTCAGGTCCTGTGCCAGCTTCAGCGTTGACAAATTTGGTATCTTTCATGCAGTAGAGCAGACAGACTGAGGACCAGAGAGTTTGTCTAAGAATTTCTGATCCCTCACTGTTTTATGCCCACGTTTTAATCTTCATAATGGCCAGAGATTTGCAGGGACTTTGTTATTCTCTTTTAGACAGAAGAATGCACATAAAGGTAAGACATGCATGTCACCAATGCTATTGACAAAAATAAACATATAAAAGTAAACATATCTGATTCTGGGTGCATCTATTCTCAATACCCAGAGAATGAGGGTAATTTCCTTATCTTGCTTTTTCTCATATAAAACAATTTGTATGGATTATGTTTCATGAAAAAGAAGACCTTAAAATAATATGTAACTCTTGCTTAAACATCTATGGCTATAGATTTTAAAGATTCCTGAACTTAAAAACTATAAAATATATACATTCAAATGGAAGAGTCTTTTTTTTATTAATTTCATTTCAGTAAAAAAGAATGGCTGCCTCATGAAACCTCTTAAATCTGTTCCTTGCATACCCTTGACCTTCACAGTAAAGATGTCCTCTAACTGTGCAAAGTGTATTAATTTGACTAGCATCAGGATGTTAGAGAAAAAGCTTTATTTCTTTTTATTAAGTAGCACTGACTTCATTACAGTCACGATTCTTCATTAGTTACAAAGAAATATACTCTGCACGTCTGAAATTAAGACCTGAATGGAAATCACTCTACAGTTTCCTGTTCAGACAGCTAGTAATTGCGATACAACACACATCACAGAATTTCAAGAGAGGGAGAATTCAATCGACTAAAGATACTTTTGACTGGGGTCTGTTGGTGGGAGACAGTGGCTTGTAGATTGAAGTTTTCACTTTTAACGTATTCAAAATCATGTCTAATCAACATGTTGATCGTGAAGTCCATGTTTTAACATCAATATGCTTTGAAATTATGCTGCATAATTGAACTAGAGAGGAAGATTGCCTTCCCCGAAATAGGAAAAACAAATCAGCTTCAGCTTGTAGCTGCAAGCCAATGAGATGACGGGGCCTTCCCTTGTAAAACTCTTTTGTATCTCAAGACTATGTAAGCATCATTAGGCTTCATGTGATTCAGTCACAGAGAGGCAGAAGCAGTGGAGAAATTGGTTTGCTATGCTATAATTTCCCAGTGGCAGGAAGATTAGAACCCAAATATCCTGATTCTCAATCTGAGATCTTGAGTTAAGAGTATCAACATCACATTCATTTTTGCTCATTCTTTCAGCAATGTTAATTTCAAATTCATAAAGGACACAGCTCACCTAAAGACTTGAGCAAGGTAGCCAGGCATGATGGCGCATGCTTATAATCCCAGTACTTGGGAGGCTGAGACCAAAGGATCTGGGTTCGCGGCCAGCCTCAGCTGCTTAGTGAGACCCTCTGCAACTTAGTGAGGCCCTGTTTCAAAATAAAGAATAAAAAATAGGACTGTTGGTGTAGCTCAGAGGTAGAATGTCCCTGTTTTTTTTTTTTTGTGCTGCAAAAAAAAAAAAAAAAAAAAAGAAGACTTGAGCAAGGTAAACTTATCAAAGTAAACTGTAAGTAATCTTTTGGTTTTCTGACTCTTTGGTTAGTGGGTTAATTGTGCCCCCCCTTGAAAATATTCACAGGTGTGATTGTATTTTGTGGAGGTGGAGCACTGAGGAAGTGAAAAGGGTTAAAAGAGGTCACGAGGTCCTGACCCAACAGGATTTATGCACTTATAAGAGAGGAAGAGACACTAGCAGTTCTCTTTCTCCCTCTCTCTACCTGTACCATGTAAAGACATACCAAAAAGGCAGTTCTCTACAAACCAGGAAGCTTGGCCCCACCAGAAACCAACCCCAAGGGCACCTGGGTCTTGGAATTCTAGTCTTTGAAGGAAAGACTATGTGAAAATAATTTTTTATTATTTAAGTTATCGTGTGTGTGTGTGTGTGTGTGTGTGTGTGTGTGTGTGATAAAAATGCTTTATCATCCCCAGATCTTTCTTTTTTTTTTTTTTTCGGTACTGGGGATTGAACTCAGGGGCATTCTATCTCCGAGCTATACCCCCAGCCCTATTTTGTATTCTTTATTTTGAAACCGGGTCTCGCTGAGTTTCCGAGTGCCTCACTAGGTAGCTGAGGCTGGCCTCGAACCCGGATCCTCCGGTCTCAGCCTCCTAAATGCTGGGATTACAAGCGTGCACCACCACGCCCGGCTCCCAGATCTTTCTTAAGTTTTAAGTTATTCTTGAGACAGGATCTCATTAAATTGCCCAAGCTTGACCTCAAACTTGCCATCTTCCTTGCCTTAGTCTCCTGAGTAGCCAAGATTACAGGTGTGTGCCACCATGCCTGGCTATATGGGAGCTATAGCAGAATTAATACAGACAGTAAGGTTTCTTAGGGCAAGACCTGGGCCTGACATGCTCCCCCATCAGTTTGGTCTAGCACAGCATACAGAAGAGTGCCACATGCTTAAGAAGTGGGCTGCTGGCATGTACAGTAGAATATCTGTACTACTTCCAGAAGTATAGGTTATGTTTCTTTACCAAAAGATGATTTATGGACAAGCCAATGAAAACAGATATTTAATAATTATATGAAGAATTCTGCTTATTGTATTAATTTTTAAAATTACTAAAAGAAAGGTGGTTGCTATCCTATCTTCTTGCACATTATTTGATTACCCAGGAATTTTCCACATCTGGAAGTTCTTGCTGTATCTTCTAGTCTCAGGGATATCACACGCGAATCACTAATACTGCTATGTGGTAAGTGAGAATGCGCAGTTGTATAACAGGCTTCTCTCTGCAGGCACTATCTCCTTTAAATCAGACAACAGCCTTTTGAGTTAAGCACTGACACTATTCCTTTTACAAATGCAGAAAGTGGGAGCCAGACAGATAGATAAAGTTTCCCAAAGTCACACCTGCAGTAAGAGGCAGCACTGGGCCTCAAAGCTAGATCTGTCCAACTCCATGGTCCCAACCAATACCCTGATCAAAAGCAGCTACCTCCACGGTGAAGACAGGAGCAGGCATTGGGGAGAGGCCAGGGACCTGGTGGAGGAGGCAGAGAAGGGAAGAGATGAGAGGTTAGGAAGGGGAAACCCACCCTGAGCTGAATGGGAGAAGGAAGCCTGAATCAAGTAGCAGGAATAGAGAACCAGCCACCGGAGCTGGGTGGTTGTTTGGACAAGTGGAATAAGAGATTGAACATCCAAAGGAACCATGGAGTTTCAGATTTGGCTCCTGGGAAGGATAGCGTGTCATTACCTGGGAAAAGAAGAAATGAATCTGGAAAAAAACAAAAAAACCAGAAGTTTGCTTTGGGGCATCCAATTTTGCAGCCTTATCTAATCCTTCCCATCCAATATTAGATTTTTTTTTTTTATGACCATGATCAAAGTTGATCTCTTCCATAACTCCTTTACTCCTTTACTTAAGGACTTCCTTCTTCCCAGTCCTAGTCTAAGGAAGAACTACTTCCTACCATTTTTCTTCTGCCAGCTGTCATTCAATGTAAGGAAGTTTCTAATAAGGGAGTTATTTTTTTTCTAGTAGCTTCACTATCATATCAGAGATCTCACCATACCCTGCTTGGAGGAGGTCTTAGAAGTTGACCGGTCTTTGTCTTATTCTCAAGCTACAGCAAATCACAACACTATTGGCTCTATATATTAGAGAATATTAAAAACTATAGAAAGTCAGGAGTGTGTTGGGTTTGTGATATATTTTTAGTATTTCCCAATGAATTTTATTACAGAAACATCTGACAGCCAGCAAAAATGTTTTAGCTGGTGGAGAAAATGGAATTCTCATAGGAAAGCACAATGTCCATGTTTTCTTCCCAATTTTTAGCTTCTCAAGGTCTCTGACTGTACTGGGACCATACCTGGGATGATTTGCTTTGAAATAAATCCATGAAATTCACTAGTGTATTAAATATATTAAAGCATTCTCTTCTTTCTCTCACTATCTTTGAAAAAGCTGCGCATTTGTTTTCGATAAATACACTCTGTCTCTTTCTGAGAGGGAGCAAAGTCATAGCCAAGGACTACTTTAAGATATATTTCCAGAGACGGTGAGAAAAGTTACATGAAATTCTCAACTTCTGTGTTCAAGTTGAATGCCCAGAATCTTACTCTACTTGAGCAAAGTCTTATTCAAAGCCAGATTCTTGTTTCAACGTAGGATGTATGTTCTGGGAATTTACAGTTCTGTTAAAGAGAGGAATATTGAAGAGAAAAGGAAAGAAAGCTATGCCTCTTTTGGTACATATGCAGAAACATATCCTCTGATGCTTGCCACGTCTTGGGGAAAACGCTGCTGCTGTCAGATTCCAAATGAACAAGAGAGAGAGAGAGTCAAGAATTAACAAGCAGCTTGGAGACTCCATGGTGAATCACTATTCAAAGAGCAAATGCACTTGGCTATTAAAATAAATGACAAGATGTTTCAAAGAAGGGGAACTGTCGGCCAATACACTCATTTAAATGTTTCCAAACACCGAGCTGGTACAATGATAAATGACTTGGATGATCTAAAGATGAAACTTCTACTGTTTTGCCTTGAAGATAATAATATGAAATAGGATGGGATAAGTACTGTAGAGACGTTTAAACAACATGCTATATGAGGAGTGCAAAAGGATCAAGAGATTCATTTAGATTAATATCCTGAGCCCCAGTAATACAAGACTTTCTGTGGGGGCAGCATTACTGTAACACTACAACATTATTTAAAAAGAACCAATTAAGTGGTCTTTAGGATTCATAATATTCCTTTAGTGTTTTATATTTGGTATTATTAATAATTTTAATAGTGATTGTTAATTTAGTTTCATTTTCTTATGCTACATATCATAAATATATTTGTATATAAAAGCACATCTAAGCTATGAGTTAAAAAACTTTGGGAAAAGTCAGCTGTGATGGAACATCTCTGTAACCCCAGGACTTGGGAGGCTGAGACAGGAGGAGTGCAGGTTCAAGGCTGGCCTCAGCAACTTAGCAAGACCCTGTTTAAAAATAAAATATAGCCGGGCATGGTGGCACACGCTTGTAATCCCAGTATTTGGGAGGCTGAAACTGGAGGATCCGGGTTCGCGGCCAGCCTTAGCCACCTAGTGAGGCACTCCGCAACTTAGTGAGACCTGGTTTCAAAATAAAGAATAAAAAATAGGGCTGGGGGTATAGCTCGGAGGTAGAATGCCCCTGGGTTCAATCCCCAGTACCGAAAATAAATAAATAAATAAATAAATAAATAAATAAATAAATAAATAAAAATGAAATATAGAATAGGGCTGAAGATGAGAGTAGCCCTGGGTTCAATCCCCAGAACAACAGACACACACTCGAAAAAACATTTTGGGAAGAAGATTCTATTATTAACTGATGATTAAAGTCTTATTTTAAGAGACCAAAAATCTTTCAAATACTCTATTTCTATATTATGGAAAGTTTTTTGCTCCTTATATTAGCATAGAAGAAAACTCTCAATTTAACATTCCTCCAGGGTCTCACTGAAGCAGATAGGATCACAGACTAAACTGTGACCCAGCCACAAATCATCATTTGCAGGGTCTGTTTTCTTTGCTGTTCTATTCCTTGATTGGCCTTTGTGGTCATGGAAGTACCTGACACCCATGTTTAAAATGACACAGCGATTACTTATTTGGACCTGAAGAATATATCAGGGTCCACCAGCTATGAGCTTAGTGTGCAAATTCTATGGTGTTGCAGAAGATCGAGAGTTAAATTTCTGAGGTCAATTAGACCTTCTCAGCAGCACACACAGAGAGTTATGGAGAGGAGAATTCCTGTATGCAGGACTGTCTCAAGGTCCCAATATCAGAAATGGGCCCAGCTGGACATTCCTCTTTGTACTGTGTCTGTCCTTGATATATGCTAAGAATTGCCCTTTTCTCTAGATTACAGTTTGCTTTCTGTGTATCCTGAGTTTGTCATTAACAGATGCGTTGCTTAAATTTACCAGTAAGAGAAGCTTCTGTAAAGAGACTTGCAGAAGTAGTAGAGGTGTAGAGAAGGAGCTTTCTGCTGTTCTCTTCAGCTGCCCCATAAATAAATAAATAAACCAAAATTCATTTATGACTCCGAGTCTACACATGAGGACAGGAATAAGCCTAAATTGTCTATGGCTACTGAGAAGTGATCTGCGGCATGGTCGCTGGCCAACATCGTACTAATCCAGCTCTCTTTGTATCCCTTCAAAGTGTTCTGAAACCTGAATTCACGCAATGCATCTAATGACCACCTTCCACTGTGCTACTCTTTTCTGGACTTCTCTTTCCTAACTAGAGCCTCCAAGAGCCAAAAATGCCTGGAGCTTCCATCATCCCCACAACCTGTTGACCAAGAAATGCTGTGTGTGGGGAAAAGTCCTCCCTCTTCTTTGATTGAGTCATTGAATCACTCCAGGGGCCCCTCATGGGACTGGAGGAAGAGCATTCCACTGTCCTTCAGCTTGCAGCACTGGTCAGAGGTCCCTGATACCTGGAGCTGTGGACGGAGAAGCTGGGAGACTGGGTGAAGGAGGGCCAGCCTTGGAGAATAGGGTGGCATAAGCCAACATGTTCCTTTTGAGGTAGAAAACCCAGTCAGAGCCTTAGAAATATTGTTAGGAGTTTAAACCCAAGGTGGGCAAAAGTAAAAGGTCCCCAACCCCTCCCCCTAGCTGCCCACAAGCAAGTGAGCAGACACTTCCAAAATATAAGGGGGCTTTTCTTTGGTAACCCAGAGTCATGATCCAGGAGCTCTCTCTAATATAGAGAGAGCCAGTTAAAAGAATGGAGAGATCTGAGGGATGTTATGAAACTTAAGTATCTTGTTTAGGCTAGGTCTAATAAATCTAAAGGTTACCCCTCCCCTCTCCACAGTGAGAGACCGAGGGTATAAGAATCATGTGAGTCCTTTGTGTGAGGCTCAGATCTGTGAGTTTGTCAACTGAACCATTTACTGGTAAATAAAGAAACCTGTCTCTGATTTTGGCCTATGAAATCAGTAGCCTAAGAAGTGGTCTCCCATTCTACAGAAGCAAATGAAGGTTCAGAAGGAAGCAGCAGCCTGTTTAAAGAGTAACAAGTGCACCTGTGAGCAAGATGGAACCAGGCCAGGTAATGGGATTTTTATCTGCCCTTTTTGAGGTGCCAAATTTCTCAATATGGTACCTCAAGTGGGTCCAGTTCTTTGGAAACAATTTCATTCCAATGAGAACAGCCAAAGCAGAACCCCTCTAAAGACTGTGTATGTGCAGATTGAATTACAAGTGATCAGTTATGCGAATTCAGTTGTCTAATACTAAAAGCAGGTTTCTATATACTAAGTGAAGTTAAACTCCATCATTGTAGCCACAGGTATTAACAGTTGGCTATCCAGATAATTCCTGTCTTATTTGCTCACTGTTCTTTTAGTTCATGAATGACTTCAGTCCAGTGGACGTCTCTTCAGAATGAGTTTGGAAGAGGCATTGCATTCACACTGCAAAAGGCAAACTCCAATGTCCTCGACACTCTCTTGTCTCTGTCTTCTTATACTAAAAGTCGTGCTCCATGGTGGTCCCAGAGTTTTCTGTCGAGAGCATAAACCTTACCTTGTCCATTCTCTACTTAAACACACTGAGGTTTTCTTTTGCCTAAAGTCTGACCTCCTTCACTGAGAAGAGCACTTGTGTTTTTCTGTGATCGGTCATGTGTATTCCCCTACCTCTTCTCGAAGGAGCCACATGTCATCCAGAAAATCAAGCTATCCCTGCAGGACACACAATTTGTCAGTTTTCTGTCTTACTTCCTGTTCCCTGTTCTTTTTTGATTCCAATAAAATACTTTTTTACCTAATTCTTTGTATTGCTAAAAGACTCCTATCATACACTGTTCCTTTGCAAGACTTATCTTATCCTGGCAGAACCATATCCCATATCTCTGCCATTGAATCTTCCAGTTCTTTTATAACTCTGTGTGTGTGTGTGTGTGTGTGTGTGTGTGTGTGTGAGAGAGAGAGAGAGAGAGAGAGAGAGAGAGAGAGAGAGAGAGAGAGAGAGAGAGAGAGAGAGAGAGAGAGAGAGAGAGAGAGAGAGAGAGAGAGATATGCCACCATATAGCAGATGCTCAATAAATGTCTGGATTACTTTAGGTGAGA
Source organism: Graphiurus murinus (assembly GCA_004027655.1). NCBI lineage: Eukaryota > Metazoa > Chordata > Mammalia > Rodentia > Gliridae > Graphiurus > Graphiurus murinus. The sequence goes on along the minus strand of PVLC010001172.1, from coordinate 23,678 downwards.
TAAGATTAAATTGTCTTAACGCATACTTTTCTATTTTTCTTTTAACTTTGTTTACATTAACTTAGATATGTTATTTTGTCTACTATTTCCTCTTTAACCTTTCCCTTCCCAATCAATTGTTTACCAATTTTCTGAATTTGGGGCATAAAAACAGAATAAATGAACTGATTAGAGTAGGATCATTCATTTTCCCTTAGCTGTAGGCTCACAATATCAGTTGCAATAGAAAACTAAAAGAACCCACTTTGTTTCCCAAAAGGTTCTCAGGTGAATACGCCCAATCAATTTTTCTCTCTAGAAATCTCAATGCAATAAAACTTGCAGAAGAAAATTGATTAGGTATTGTAGCATACATTGCCCACTGGGTTCACCAGTCCTTCCTCCCTTTGCCCTTATTAATCATGCAATAAGGAGGATGACTGGAAATACAAAAAACACCTTATTGTCAATCTCACCAATTTCATGATGAAAGAAACCACAGGTGTGTCGTAGCATCAATTTAAGGCTACTCTTCCCCCATTTTATGCTTCTGGGAACTGAGTGACTTGTGTCTTTATACACTTATCACCAAGAAGAGGAAACACATCTCTGTTTCTCTTTTTACAAGTTTCAGAATTCAGCTAAAAGATTCTTTTTCTCCAAAATGATAAATTCTGTGCATTTTCTAGCTACTTCAGTCAATATATGACCAGCCACCTGAATATTTTATATTAGACTTTACCTGAGAAACATAATTAGAGCTATATAATTACCATTACAAATGTCAGGTGCCCTGTCTATCCATCTATTTATGTATTTATCTATCACAGCATTAGCTATTCTCTTCTGTAAAGTTGTCTGTGGCAAGTTGATTGGGCAGAATTTGGATGTAATGAGGGAAAAAACAAGAATAGCTAGTCTAAAACAACCAGCTATTTTACACGGGGAATCACATTTGTGGTTTTCCTTGTACCACTAGCTGCAGCAAACCACATAACAAAATATGCACTGATGACCACAAGGTGGTGGGTGAAATGTTCGTCTCCCTGAATCGATGTAATCTATCACCATTATTAGAAAAAAATCATTGCAGAAGGTTCTTCCCTGCTTCTCACCTAAGTCCCCTTAACCCCATATGTGATGTCAAAAATAATGTCAAATTATTTGGTAGGGGAAGAAAAAGCCAGTGCCAGATAGCAAAACAATGTGGGCTTTTAGACTCGGAAAGTCAAGGGTTGTTTGCTTTCTCATATATGTGGATGCCAGGGAGAGGAAAGGAAAGAAAGGGGGGGGGATCTCATGTAAACAGAAGAGAGACTAGTAGAATAGAGGAAGGGGACCAGAAAGAGAGAGGAGAGGAGGTACTGGGGAATGAAACTGACCAAATTATATACATGCATGTACAATATGTGACAACAAATCCCACTATTTTGTGTAATGCACCAACAACAACAAAAAAGAAAGAATGTGGGCTTTGCAAACAGACATGTCTCCAGCCCCTGTCAGGACTCAACTCGGTGATGGGATTGCTGGTGTGTCACTTAAACTCTATGATCTGCTTTGCCGCCTGTGGAATAGGGGTCATAATTCCTCCTGAGAGTTTTTGAGAATACTGTTAAATGAAGTAAGATTGGATATGCAAAGGGATTAGCACAGTCCCTGCTGCATAATAAAATTATCAGCAAATGTTTTCTCCTCCTCACTAATGGGAGGCAGAAATAATAACATAATTAAATGTGATGAATTGGAATAATCAGATAAAAATCATACAACTGATGGCTAGCTCATTAGATTAAGAGATTAATGACTGGCATTAGCAAGGGGAGGGCAATGTTACACATAGTGGGAACAGGGTAGGGTCTCTCTGGTCTATGCTTTAGATTAGAGCTCGTATTTTACTCTCGGAAAAGTATTTCTCTGATCTGTTATTTATGTAATACCTAAAAGTACCCAGTGTATGAGACCATGGCAAAATAGAAATGGAAGATCTGGTTCCTCCTGACACCCCAGTTTCCCAGGGGAGCACTGATTATGTCGGTCTTTTTCCCCAAGCTTTATTGAGGTATAATTGGTATTCCAAAAAACTATATGTAGTTAATACATACAAGTTGATGAGCTTGGACATCCATATACACTCGTGTTATTGGTATGTAATCCAGATGATAAACATATTCATCACCTGTAAAAGTCATCTAGCTCCACCCCCACTCTCTCTGTTGATAAGAACCCTTAACATGAGATCCACATTTTCAATAAATTTTTAAATACACAATAACTATTGGCATTATGATTTTACAGTAAATCTTTGGAATGTAGCCATTTTGAATAGGTGTACCTTTATATGGATTAATCAATAACTCCTCAAAACTCCTGCCTTTCACCCCTGCAACCACCATTCTATCACCTACTTATACACCTTTAATTATTTTAGACACTCCATGTAAGAGGAATTATGCAATATTTGCTAGCATTAACTCTCTTCTGTTACCCTCTTCGGTTTCCTTTTAAAGAATAGTATATCAAGCTTTAACCTATCAGGAACAGTTTAGCTTTCATGCCATGCAAACTAGAAAAGACTAAAATCCACACCCTCCACGTTCCTATTTGATAGAGAGGGGTAAAGAGGTCCAAGTAGGTGTGTTCTTTTCTCAAGTTCATAGTTCATAAAATTGGTTCTCGGCCCCTACAGGACATGGATACAGGCGTGTTCAGCCCGAGCCCTGAGTTGGGCCCGCACTTTAGATGACTGGCTCTTTGGGAAGCTGTGACCTTCACCTGAAAAACAACTCAAAGTACCTGCCCTAATTGGAGTGGTTCTTGCCTTGAGGGAAATGAAAACTGTGTTCAAATTTGACATTGGAACCAGCCTTTCTTCTCCCTTGTTCAGTTGTCAGAGACAAAGCCACAGCTGCAGGCAAAATCCAGGGAGAAGAAGGGGAGAAAAGAGGAGAGAGGGATGCCCCTCGCCTCCCTCATGAGTGCGCCACCCGTTGCTGTTGGTGCTTGTCATGCATTCTCTTTGTTCTCTGTACAAGGCAGAACTTTAACATCAAATGCAGGAGGCTATTTTAATCATAAACAATTTCTTTCCTCCTGCTCCCTCCTCCTCTCCTCCTCCTCCTCCTCCTCCTCCTCCTCCTCCTCCTCCTCCTCCTTCTCCTCCTTCTCCTTCTTTTTTTCCTTTGGTCCTGGAAGTTGAACACAGGGGCATTCTACCTCTGAGCTACACTCAGCCCTATTTCACTTCTTATTTTGAAACAAGGTCTCACTAAATTTCGGAGGGCCTCACTAAGTTGCTGAGACTGGCCGCCAACCTGTGATGATTCTTCTATCTCAGCCCCGAGAGTACTGGGATTACAAGCATGTGCCACCATGCCCAGCTCTAAGCAATTTCTGAAGAATTAAGAGGACAGGTCTGTTGCAAGAACTGTATTTTAAACATCTATGCTTTCTGCCTTTGGCTTCTTAAAAGAAAATGGCATTAATTCTTTAAATAAATGGCTGGATCGTAATGGCTTCTTTGGTTTAGATTTTAGTGTAATCATGATACATTGTGATTTGAATAGATTTAAAAGTTCCAAAATGATTCTTTGTTATCCACAGAAATGATAATGATTCTTCAAAATCGTTATCACAAATCATTCACACTCAAAGGCTATGCATGGAGCCACCACATGACCCAGCTATAGCACTGCTCAAGATCTTTCCAAAAGAATTAAAGTCAGTATATCACAGGGACAGAGACACACCCATGAGCAGAACAGCACAGTTCACAATCGCCACCTTACGGAACCAACCTCGGTGTCCCTCAACAGATGAACAGATAACGAAATGTGGTGTATACGTGCAACGGAATTTTGCTCGGCCATAAAGAACAACAAAATCATGTCATTTTCAGGAAAATAACAGAAATAGAGAATATCACGGTAGGCGAGAGAAGCCACTCTTGGAAAGTCAAGAGTCATGTGTTTGCTCTTGTATATGGAAGCTAGAGAGAAAATGGGAAACAAAACAGACTTTAGATCATCGACGCGAATGACCAGTAGAATAGTAGAATAGTGGAAGAGGATAGGGGGAGGGAGTTGGAAAAGGGGAAAAGAAAAACTGAGAAAAGAAGCAGTTCACCCAGGTATGGTGGAACATGCCTGTAATCCTAGTATTTGGAAGGCTGAGACGGGAGGATCTTGAGTTCGAGGACAGCCTCTGCAAGTAGTGAGACTCTCATCACCGTATTTCAAAATAAAAACAGGGCTGGGGGAGCAGCAGTTCAAATAATGATACACTCATGTGTGAAGGTATCACTTCCAATCTCACACATGTACAGGGAGGGAGGGCATCTGAAGGGAGACACACCAAGACCTCGGTGCACATTGGTTTGTATGACTTTGAACTTCACTATGATGTAGAATTACCATGCACCAATAAAGGCATACAAAAATCATTCACACTAGGTTCATCCCTAGATCTTTAGGATGTAGCAGAAAACAATGTAGGTATAAGTATGTTCTCTCTTTGTGTGTGCAGGCACACAGGAGGAGAAAAGAAAGTAGAAGCCAGGTGTGGTGGCACATGCTTGTAATCCCAGTACTTGGGAAAATGAGACAGGAGGATTGCAGGTTCGTGGCCAGCCTCAGCTATTTAGTGAGGCCCTCTGCAACTTAGCAAGACCCTGTCTCAAAATAAGAAATAAAAAAAATAGGGCTAGGGGTGTAGCTTGGAGGTAGAATGCCCCTGGGTTCAATTCCCAGCACTGCCAAAAAATAAAAAATAAAAATAAGTAAATAAATAGAATTATCAAATCTGCAGGAATTACAACCCAGCACTGTATTTTTCTGCTTCTTATTTGCTGACTTGAGAAGAGGGAAGATCAGATAGAGTGGCAATCCCTTTGACTTAATTAGTCTTTTTTCTGAGCCTTGGGTAAATGTGCCGCTTGTGTTTGTGATACAAGGAAAAAGCAGTTACTGGGAAAAGCATCGGGTCATTCCTTCTCTTCATCCAATTATGTTTGTTCTGACATTTAACCTTTTCAACAACTTCACAATAGTGGCATCTAGTTTGACAGTTTTCTGTTTATCTTGCTTTTCTTTGTGCAATACAATTGCAAAGCTATATAATTCTTAAAAGTTAAGACTGTAATTCTGAATTCTAACTTTTGAAATATAACATTGGAAGTAGAAATTAGCTTCACCATCTTTATCCAGAAAGGTTAGGGATAAACGCAATGCTCTGATGATGCTATATATTACGGATGAATTCTTGAGCACTCCTGGAGTGGCTTCCAGGAAGCAAGTATTTTTTCAGTCCCATTGGACAGAGGGTGAAATAACGGAAACACCGCAACTGAGCCTGAATCTGGATGTCACTTTAAAAAGTTGCACGGAGGGGCATGGTAGCTCATGCCTGTAATATGCATACTTTGGAGGCTGAGACAGGAGGATGTTAGGGAGGAGGCCAGTCTCAGCAATGGAGAGAGACCCTGTTTCAAAATGAAAAATAAAAAGAGCTGGGGCATGTAGCTTAAAGGTAGAGTGACCCTGGGCTCTTCCCTGTCTGGGTCAACATTTTCACTGTTATAATTCAATAATCCAAATCAACAGAGGAAGGAAGATTTTTTTTTTTTGGAGATTTCGGGTTTAGTTCATGTCAGGCTGAGGTCTGTGGATCTCGGGGCATGGAGATGGGAGGCAGAGAGGCACTCTCTTCTCATATCATGGAGGCCAGAAGCAAGAGAGCAAGCAAGCACGGGTGTTCAAAGACACATGCAGCGTCCCTAAGGCCACGCCCCCAGGGACGCACCTTCTATGGCCACACCCACCTGCCTAGGTTACCACCCAGTAAATCCATCAGGATCTAATTTATGCACTGATGAGGTTACAACCCTCATGGCTTAATTCCATCAACTCTGAACATTAATAAATAAGTTTTTCAGGAGACATCCTATATGTAACCATAACTCCCCCCAGTAAAAAATAAAAGGGGGTTGGCTGCATGGATTACTTTTCAGTGGACAAAGAGACAGAAGCAGGGTATGGGATGGAAAAGACAGAATGTACAACTATGAGGCTTGAGGATCCCTTCCTCTTCTAACCAGTTGGTCACACCGCCTACCTCAACTCAACAGAATAGCGTTTGACGCTCACTCCATTTGATCTTATGATTTCTGCAAAAGCCCATGGACACCTTGAAGATGAAAGGCTATGTTGAACACATGCCCAGGTGCATTTATAAATATCCGATTGGTATGCTCAGCCTTTGAACTAGTGTCTAGAGGCAACTTTAAAACATGTTATGCATACAATTTAACATTTATGAGTTTGGGTGGGCCTTCTTCTAAGGAAATTCCTGAATGTTATAAACTAGATGCTTTGTGGGACTGTGGCATATACTGAAAATGCTATGGTTCCATTACTTTCTACCAGAAATGCTTTTAGAGATCCCCAACTCTGTCAGAAATAAGAGGAAGAAATGAAAGCACAGGAGAAGTAGAAGATGAAATGAGAAAAAATTGCAGGCCAGAGACAGAGCGAGAGCGAGAGAGCGAGAGAGCGAGCGAGAGAGAGAGCGAGCGAGCGAGCGAACAGCATTCCATGAAGTTACATTAAACCCTTGAAAATACCAGAAAGAAGAAAGAACTCAAGTCCTGAAGACTGAATGAGGCAGTGAAATGGACCAAAATGTTTGTGATGCGAAAAGCAGGTGATATATGAAAGATGGTTGCCATTAGCAACAGTGACAGATGTAGATTGCTCTTTTATTTTTTTTCCTTGTGTTTATTATAAGTAGACTTTGTGAAGAAAAAAGACAAAGTCTATCATTCCAGGGTGAAAAAGTCTATCAGTCTACAAAGAGATCACATTCCCATCCTCACCATTGTCCCAGGAAAGATGAACCTAATGGCACTGGAATGTCAATGACAAAAGCCGGGCGGCACATCTCTGGGTCTTATTTCCATTTTTATTAAATTTCTCCCTTGCCCCAAACCTTCGAATTTCTTTAGGCTTGTCCTTATTTCATTTCAGCACTGTGAATCAATGCTAATTTGCCTGTCTGGGTGCTATGACACACGCTGTTTTTCATCTCCTTTTGCCTGTTTCCTGACTGTAGTCTTCTGAAATATCTGTGCCTAGTTGAATCTCATTGATGAGATTTACTTTAAAATATCTCTGATTTAAATAAAAATACAAGAAGGGATTTTTCATGGCATAGGGAGAGACAGCTAGGCTACAGCAGGAGAGCTGCTGACATCTCTGGTGCCAACTACTTACTGCCCGGAAAGTTTGAGAAGTTACTTCATTTCTCAAACCCTGAGTTTCCTTATCTGCAAAATTAAACTGTTGGAGCTGATAATCTTGAAGTTCCTTTGGAGCTAGCATTCTTACTCTTTGAGATAAAAATCAATATCTGTTTGTCAGTCTTTTTTGGCATGGCAAAAAAAAGTCAGCTACCTCTTATATAACTCAGGGGCTACCAGCATTTTAGACTTTAGTGATTCTTACTCTTCTCTCTTTTGGTATTTGAGGAAACGAAAACCCAGAGAGAGGAAATGACCAGTGGCACAACCGGACGGTATGAGATACGGCAACTTAATATGGTATGTATCTTTACACAGTACTATGACCTTCTAGAGACGTTAACGATTTAAGTGCTAACTTAACAAATCCCATAACCAGGTCATTAGGGATCTGGAGGTACTATAAGGCAGAAGGTTGGAATAGGTCTCTTGTGGCCGTGCCCTCCACTAGACCTCCCTTGCCAGGTGGTTTCACTCTTCTTGTTCTTGGTTATCTTTGGTCAATCACAGTCCACAATTCCTAAATGGAAAATTCCAGAAGTAAATAATTCGTATGCTTTAAATTGTGCACCATTTTGAGCAGTGTGATGAAATTACACGCCCCTCTTATTCCGTTGCTTCCAGGATTTGAATCCATCTTTTGTCCAGAGTTTCCATGCTGTATACACTACCTGCCCTTTAGTCACTTAACAACTGTCTCAGTTATCAGACTGTGGAGTTTTCACTCAGCTTGTGTTCACGTGACCTGTATTTTACTTAATAATAGTTCTAAAGCACAAGAGCAATGATTCAAAGGAGGCACCAGGATGTAAGACATGACAGGACAGGCTGACTCATGGACCGTGTGGCAGTGCAGCAAGGGACAGACAGGGCTTGGTGCTATTTGTGGCTCAGGTATCCTCTGAGGCTTTGGGGACAGGTCCCCTGAGGATGCAGGGTAATAACCACATAATGCTTATAAACCTAGATAACCGGTTATGGACAAATTCAAAGTGGACAGCCACAGAAGAAATATATCTCCTCTGATATGCTTGCAAATAAAATTAGGTGAAAGAGAATGTAAACTGCCTAATATACTACACCTTCCAATTGTGGCCAAATCTTAGAAATATACTTTACAAAATGTTTTAGGCTGGGAGGCATGGCATATGCCTGTAATTCCAGTACTTGGGACGCTGAGACAGGAGGATCACAGATTCAAAGACAGTCAAAGCCACTTAGTGAGACCCTTAGCAACTTGGCAAGAACTTGTTTCAAAATTTAAAAAAAATAAAATAAAATAGGGCTGGGGGTGTAGCCCAGAGGCAGAATGCCCCTAGGTTCACTCCTCAGTACAAAATAAAAAAAAGTTTTGAAAAGTCTCCATATACTTTTCAAAAAACTCTCAGCTACATAGATTTCCTCTTGAGCAAGCCACCCTCAACCATGATTTATGTACTGTCTTGCTGATGACATTTTCAGTGCTATTGTAAAAGCATAGTGTGGTTAATCTAAAGTGTAATTAATGTAAGATTAATTGTTAACAGAGAAATTGGAACACATTACTGATGAATGAAATCAGAAAAGTGGAGGTCTGCATGAAGTCTACATTCAAAGAGCAAAGATTGGACTGTCTCCCCCCAGGACTTTCATGAGAGGCACACTGATAGAGGATTGGCCCCAATTCCTTAGTAAACTGGGTGTGGGAATGCATTCCAGTAATCCCAGTACTTAGGAAGCTGAGATAGGAGGAATTGCAGGTTTTGAGGACAGCCTCTGCCACTTATTGAGACCCTCAGCAACATAACAAGACCCTGTTTCAAAATAAAAAATTTGTGCCGGTGGTATAGCTTGAAGGTAGAATGTCCCTGGGTTCAATCCCCAGTAGCAAAATCAAGCTATCTATCTATCTATCTATCTATCTATCTATCTATCTATCTATCTATCTATCTATATATATCTAGCCTATCTTCTATCATTCTGTAGGATATCCATCTCTGTAGAAATATATATGTATATATATATTTGTGTATATGTGTGTGTGTGTGTGTGTGTGTGTGTGTGTGTGTATTTTGTTTTCATTCTCCTCATCACGCTCTATGGCCTTTTGTTCACAAATGAACAGATGTTTAGACCAGAAGGGCACACCCCATCCAGGACTGAGACACCTGATCTAATTTCCAGTGTTGAGTAATAAACTGAATTACTGATAAACAATTGACTGAGTTCAGAAAGCAGTGTCCCAGAACTCAACTGTCCCTTGGAAATGAGGAAAATATGTAGATTACAACCCCTAGAGTTGGTGACTCTTGAACTAGTGCTCTTTTCAGAAAGCAGCCAGCTAAGCAGGACACCATGAGCCCTCATTTTAATTAAGAGCTGAATTTTATGTTTGGTTTCCTACACACATTTCCCTCCAGCATCCATTGGAGCAGAGGAGCAAGAAAAGCAGAAATGAAGGAGGAAATGATAAATGTTTAGATGACAGAAGTACATAGAGGGGATTTCCCAGAAAGTGGTACAAAGGGAAGGTACATTTTAACAAAATGGAAAAGACGAACGCTCCTTCCAAGTCTGGTTTCCATGGGACCAAAGTCAGCCGATAGGACACAAAAGAGCCCTCACACTAGGACCAAAGGCAAACATCATAGATCTCACCATTTTGCCAAAGCTGACTCTACTTTGACTAATAGAAATCTTAGTGTTTTTTTTTTTTTTTCACTTGGGAATAGTGTTAACATGGTTAAAAATGGTTGAGAACTATATATTCGAAACATCTATATCTTTGTTTTGTCAACTTAGTTCAAAACAAATGCAAATCAAACAAACACAGATGCTGTCATGTTACTTCTCAATATACAAGCAATGGAATTCTACTCAGCAATAAAGAAGAATAAAATAATGTCATTTGTAAGAAAATGGAAGGACCTGGAGAACATTATGTTAAGTGAGATTAGCCAGTCACAGAAAGTGAAGGGACATATGTTTTCTTTAATATGCGTAAGCTAGGGAGTAACTGGGATATCAGAGGGACTCCAGATAACAGAGGAGAAACCTCAGTGGAGCCAGGGAAGTGGTCTAAGGGAAGGAGAGGGGGAAAACTGAGGTTCATTATTGGAAATACTAACATTGACTATGTGTATATATGTGAAAATCCTAGAATCGTCTCAGTCTTCTATATGGGAAGGGGAGAGATGGGGAGGTGGGGGAGGGGGTGGCACCAAGTGCTGTGTGCATGTATATCAATGTAACATGATTTACATTATGATGTGAGACCATAATGCACAAATAAAAGCACATTAAAAAAAAGAGAAATATACAAGCAAAAATGCAACAGAGAAAAACAGAACCCAGAGTAAAACAGAACCCAGAATACTCCCACGCAGTCGCAGATGAGGTCTCACCACCCTGGTATTCTGTTTAAGGTAAGAACCTGTCTTTGACTTATTTTGCTTCTGGGATAGCATCTAAATGGAGTTCTAAGTCTAGCAAAAGCACTAAGTCCATGATTGTTGAATTGTTAACTAGTAAATTCAGCATATTTGACAACTAGCGAGACTTGCTATCATAACCAAGTCACCAAAGCCATCCCCAAACCCATAGACTATGGGCCAGGGCTTAGCATCCTCCTGGGTACCAAAGAGGCCCCGATGCCTGGCATTAAATCTTTAGAAGGACAAACTCTGTAATATGGTGGATCCATGAATTAAAGTGTCCTCTGTTATTTAACGTGTTCTCACACTTCAGGGCTATTAACTTGTCTGGTGATCCTCAACACAGCAGGAAGAAAGGACATTGTGATACTGTACATGTTCCATTAACCTTCCTCGGGTCTACTGTTTGCTTTCCAGAAATTATTTTGAGAACCACTTCTTTCCCAAGCATGGCTAATGGACATGCTTGTCTAGTTTGTGTTTCACAAAGGCTTTTCCTATCTTTTATTCTCTTACTCTTTTCTTAAACTAAAACGGAAAATTGTTAGTATACAGATCAGTTTAGACTGGAAGGAACATGTGTGTCATTTGGGAAACTCGAATTTATCAAATCTGTGAATCTCAAGGAAGAGTGATAATAAGATATCGAGTAGAAAAAAGAAACAGCAAGAGAGAATATGAGTTAAGTTTAGGGGATAAACAAAGAATACAGGGGTGTTTGTCTTAATTAAAGTGCACAAGTGGGTGGGTGAGAAGGAGGGAACATATTTTGATGTGAATGATGGGAATACAGAAAGGAGGCGATTTTCAATTATAGAAGCAGTTAAGGACATGGAGAATAAAACCTTGTGTGGCAAAGGAAATCCAAAGAGGTGGGCGTTTCCATTACAGAGGAGGTAATGGAAATACTTCAGAAGTTCAAAAATAGAGGCACAGGAGCCATTGTGTAGGAGGCGAAGAGAAGAATGCTGGGAAACGGAAGCATGCCTCAGCATTTCATTCTGGTTTTTAATATTATTCAAATATTAAGTAGGTTTGACTTTCATTCCCAATTTGAGCTGAAGTTTCATACTTCCAGAGAATTTATGATATCAAGTGACAGTCTCAACGAACTAAACCATGGTCTAGTGTAAAACATTCCAAGTCTGCCCTTGTAGTTGCTGTTGTTCTTACTATATTTACGACCACTGGAGTTAGGTGAATAATTTAGAGACAGGAAAAGGCCTGCGTACAGAAGCGACCAGATTACACCCACAGTCTGCCAAACCGTCACATACAATTATAATTAATGGACATACTGGCCAGATTAATTCTAATTAATCTGGTGACAGGATTTACTTTGGGTTTGTTTAAACAGTCATTGCTTCCTGGAGCTGTGTTTAGCGGAGGGGGAGAAGCAGATCCAGCCATGGTGTTGGATGTAATTGATGTGAAAGACATTGTCTCCTGGACTCATCTGCGGCTCAGGCAGAGCAAGTGGAGGTTTTGAAATTCTTGGGATCTCTGCGGTAGACTGTCCCGTTAAGTGATCAATGTCAGAGGTAAAGAATACTTGTGTGTATTTGCAAAGCTGAAATAGTAACCTCTTTAAATATTCCTTTTAATAAGATTTTCCTTTAAGACAACTCCAAAATATTAGCACGTCTTTCTGTCCATTACACTTTATTTCCTTTCTAAGAAAAACTCCACGTTACAGGAGTTTTTTCATCACTTTTTTTTTTTCTTTAAAAATTCCTTGGCCAATCGTGGTGGCGCACACTTGTAATCCCAGCATTTGGGAGACTGAAACTGGAGGCTTCAGGTTCGCGGCCAGCCTCAGCTACTTAGTGAGGCCCTTCGCAACTTGGTGAGACCCTGTTTCAAAATAAAAAATAAAAAATAGGGCTGAGGTTATAGCTCGAAGGTAGAACGCCCCTGGGTTCAATCCCTGGTACCGCAAAAAAAAAAAAAAAAATCCTTAAAGGAGCTGAGCCTGGTGGTGCACACCTGTAAGCCCATTACTTGGAAGGCTGAGACAGGAAGATTGCAGGTTGGAGGCCAGCCTCAGCAACTTAGAGAGGCCCTCAGCGACTTATTGAGAACCTGCTTCAAAATAAAAAAATAAAATAAAATAAAAAGGGCTGAAGGGGTAGCTCAGAGGTAGAATGGCCCTAAGTTAAATCCCCAGTACCAAAAAAAAAAAAGGAAAATCTTTAAGGGGATGCTATAAAAATGTGTATGTCTCAATATAGCAGTCATTTTAAAGCTCTTGAGATATATTTGGAGCATTACCATCGTGTATTGAAAACTTACATGTGTTTACAAGCATATGTGTGTATAATTAGGTTATGACATTATTACATTAGGCTCCAGAAGTGCTGCTTTGCAACATAAACTTAGCATTTATATTTGGAAATGGCTGTGTGCTGGGTCGTACAGTAATTACATTTTATGGGAACCAACCGTGAACAACTTTGCCATTCTGTTAGCCAGTGGTAGGGAAGTGGGGAAATACCTTGGGTACATGAGGCGTTAGCAAAACAGATTTTGCCAAAAATGACCTCAAATCCTGTGTTTTAAATTTGTCATGTCTAATTATTTAACTATCTGAAGACTGAAATGCATTTCATTAGATGAATCTCACTTTTTAAATAGAATTACTTGTGTGAGTGAGTGAGTGTGTGTGTGTGTGTGTGTGTGTGAGAGAGAGAGAGAGAGAGAGGAACTCAGAGGCATTCTACTTCTGAGCTATATGCTCTCATCCTTCCCTTTAAAGCAATTTTTTGTTTTGTTTTGAAACAGGGTCTTGCTAGGTTGCTGAGAGTCTCCTTAAGTTACTGCGGCTGGTCTTAAACTTGTGATCTTCCTGTCTCAGCCTCCTAAGTACTGGTATTACAGGAGTATACTACCACGTCTAACTAGAATTACTGCCTTGATTATGATTATGATTATGATTATGTTAGTAATGTTATAGTCAGTAAACATCATGAAAAATACATGTTTTCCAACATTTTCATGCATAGTATCCCCAATTAGTTAGGAAGCTAATAATCATCTGTAAGAATATTTCCATTTTAAAAAATAGCTGAAATTATATTAATGGCCTGTATGATATGTGCTCATGCAAATGATTATCAGAATTGGATGTTAGTAATGTTCTGTAAATCTTTTTACACCACCTGCTTATGAAAAGCATTTTAGCAGGATTCCATGGCTAGTACAATTGTCTTGGTGTGGTCAAGATGAATAAATCTGGCAAGGCACATTTACTTGTAAGGAAGCATGCTGGCATTAGCATCATATACCAGACAACTATGTATGGTGACAACGATGACCTAGAATTAATCCTTATTTTCAGGGAGCTTCCTGCTTAAAGGAGACACATGTATAATTGGGTATAAGAAAGTATAACTGGAACTGCCATAGAAATAGGAACAGATTTATAAATAAGGGGAATTATGCTATCTATGCTACCGTTGCATTGCTATTTTAAACCCTACACAAGCATTTCTGCATTGATAGTATGAAAGTATACAGTTACATTAAATCCCTCCACTGAGAGCCTAGAATTACTTCCAGGAGAAGTATTCTGTGACTGGATACTAATGTAGGCTGCAGTGTGGGTTGTGTAACTTACTGGAAGTTCTAAATTGGAAGAAATAAAATCCCGAGGGGGCAGCGTGAGCTGTGGATTCAGACACAGGTCTTCCATATCACTCGGCTATATTCACCCTCTGAAGTTGGCTGCCGCCCAGGAAAGGGGATATTACCTAACTCAGAGTCAAGATAGAAGATATATAAATGAAATTAGGTGAGGATACTGCTCATAAATGGATCATTGCCAGGGCCTTTCTAGTGGACCTAGTTATTGGGGATGGCCATGTCAAGTCCTATGGTACTACACCTCTGGGATTCAAGTGAGCCCTCTGCAAATCCGATCTGCTGCAAATCAGAGTGAGTCTTCCAAGGTTTACAGTCCCTGCCGCTTCCGGTGTTGAAAAAGTATGACATTTCATTTAAATCATAGTTACTCAGCCCTTCAAGTACCAACCATTGGAGCTAAATGAAAGGTGAATGATTTTCCTTTTTTTCTCTTTCCTTAAAATCAAAAGGTTTGCATCACTAGGATTTGATGATCAGCACTAAGAATTCTGCTGATTTTGATGTCAAAATATTTCACAAAGACACAGGAGGATCCTTATGTCTTTGCCAAATGTGTAGCTCCTGATCGCCTTACTTTAATAGAGAAGGGAAAGGAACAGGTGGAAAGTTCGATTCTAGCTCGGTACCAGGCAGGGTCTGCTGTGACTATAAAGCACATGAATACTATAGACATCTAAGAAATTATGCAGCATAGTGCGTAGCTCCTGATTCTAGCAATATGGCATTCACAAACTTTGAAGAATGTAAAGCTATACATAGGTGCCATATCATTTTCAACTATTTGAATTTTCCCATCCATATGAAACCTAAGTAAGACCTGGCTGCCTTGTGACTAGTCTTATCACAAGGCGCATCTCACAGAAATAAAAATCCAATTACAGCCAATTAATTAAAGAAATGCAAAAGCAATTCAGCAGAGGTAGAAAAGCTTTTTCAGTACATGGTGCTGGAGAAATGTTTAGACAATAAACACATTTTCAAAAATGAACCTTGACCTAAATGTCATACTTTACATAAAAATCAACTCAAAATGAAATATGCTGTTAAATGTATAGTTATAAAACTATAAAACTTCTAGGGAAAGCATATAGAAGAGAAAAATATGCAAAACCCAGGACAAGCAAGAAGCTTAGGCCTGACACCAAAAAGCCCAGCATCTTTTTACAAGATAAAAAAGAAAAAAATTCATTCCATAAAAGATTCTGTTAAGGATGAAGACTGGGAGAAATGTATCTGATGGAGGATTAGTATCTAGAAAATATAAATAACCCTCAGATCTCAATAGTAAAAAATAAGCAAAATTAAAAAATGGGAAAAGACATGGAGCCGCATTCCAATGAGGAGGCTGTATGGATGGCAAGATAGCACATGATGAAACGCTTGGCATCATTAGTCATTAGAGAAATTCAAATTAAACCTGCAATGAAATATCACCACACACTTATCAGAATGACTACAGCAATATATACACACATATATATATATGTTAACATATATATATGTGTGTATATATATGTATATGTGTATATATATGTATATATATATATGTTAACACTAAACACTGGCTAAAGATGCAGAGAAAGTGGATTGCTCATACATTTCTGGGGGAGGTAGAAAATGGTACAGTCACTATTGAAAATGGTTTGCAGTTCTTCTCTTCCTTCCTTGCTTAAAATAAACTTCAAGACTCTTACACTAGTTCTTTTGTCTGTGGCTCTTTCACTCTTAGACCACAGAAGACAAACCAGACAGAAAGACAAACCAGACACCACTACAGAGACAGGAAGCAGATTGGACCATTTGTCGTTCCAGGTAGAAAGGGACGGAGTGGGAAAAGACGCAATGGAAATATCCCTTGAGATGGAACTGTTCTAAGCTTTGAGCATGGCTCACAACTGTATTCGTTTCTCAAACTCATAGAAATCTACACTGAAAAGGGTGAATTTTCATTTGTGAACTTTACATCAGCCTTTTTAGAAATGAGAAACGTGGCCCTACAAAGTACAGGACACAGACCTGTCACTGTACACTTTCAGATCTAACATGGGTGATAAGATTGAACACGATGCATACGGAGTCCCAGGCGCTAGTTCGTCAGCTGTGGCTACATTATGAGGCGTAGGGCTAGGCATAAATTGAATGTACAGATCACTGACTTCTTCAGGAAGAGGAAAAGACTGGCTTCGGAGTCGACGAAACGGATGGGCAGGGCCTGATGGGGCAATTTTGCCAGAAGAAATGTGATTAAAACCCGTTGAGCAGGCACGAGGAGTCTTGGTTGCCTCGAGTAGAATTTGTGTGGAGAGTAATGAGGAATTGATTTGATAAATAGGATGGTGCCAGACTGCGTAGGGTCTTAAATTTCACATATAGCCTGTGATAGGACTAAAGCCCTTTCATAGCATAATTATAGAAAGTTGTTGAATGAGGGGGTGATCATAGAAAAGCGGTATTTTCAGGTGTTAATTCTAGAATTAGTGTGTCCTGCCCCAAAGGAGAGTGATGATATCACTCACCAGCAACAGGAAGAAGTCAGCGTGTGACTTATGTTACCGAATCCAGATCCCTGGTAGCTTTTGAATTGACATCCCAAGCTGATTGTCTTAATAATAGATATCCGGTGTTAAAAATGGAATCGTTGGATGTTTAGCAAAAGGGATGCACAGCTGCCTGCAGCACTTTATTTCTATAGCCTCTGGGCATGAAATGGCTGCTCCTGGCCTGTTTTCTTTCAGGCCTGTGGGGACTGCAGCTGTCCGGGTCGCCCCATGCTCAAGTTGCTCCTGATCTCATAAATAATGAACACTCAGAAATCCTACAGAGCCGTGTCGTCTGCGCCACAGTTCAAGTGCATTTTGGTCCTTAGGTAAAATCCCTGAAGAAAGGGTATCTCTCCCAGCATTGGAAGCTTTGCCTTGAGTATAAGAGAGTCTACTTGAACATCTTTTCGTTGATAACTTCCTGTCCCCATGAATGTATTTGCTGTCTCTTCTAGGTAACCGTCTTTATTTCACAAGATGTTGTAAAAAAGTGACTGAGGTACAAAAATTTGGGCTTCTTTTCCAATTCACCGTAAGACCCTGGGGAATCTATTCATTATCTTACTGCTGTGAAATTCCATTCAGTATCTTTACAGGGACTAAGATGCCTTAATCATGTGTTAGGTTATCACTTAATACCCCATGACAACTCCAAGCAAAGATGTCACGTGGGTGTTCAAGTGGGTGTGGCGCTGAGCCATCCAGAAATCTCTTAATGAATCCTGGGTTGTGCCGCATGAAGAAAATGTCAAATGTCTTGCTGTGTAGCAAATAGACAAACCCTATAACAGTTTCGAGTAACGAGGAGGCTAATAACAAATGCCCTTCATCAAGAGTCTTGGAGGCCTTTCCAAATGGCATACCATTAATCTGACATCACTCCAGAGGAGAATCAAATTAATTTCCATTTCAAAAATGGAGCCCCTGAGAAAGGAGCGTGTCCACGACCACAATTAAACCTACTTTTTAGCATACTTAAGGCCAGTCTCTAACAGCCATCTGTTCTGACAGCTAATTTCAGTTCCTAGAATAAAAGACAGAGAGCATGAAGATGTTAAAGCAGGAAACTAGCCTTATTCATTCAAGATTTTGTGAGCATATATAGATATGGGTTCAAATACTATAGGATTGTTATTCCCAGGAAGCGACATCCAGGTAACACTATGGTAAGTATTCCATGATAATAATATGATGGACATACAATGGAAATAGATATACTGTATCCCTTTACCTGAGGTGGAGTATATCCCAAGACCCCTTCTGAATACCTAAAGCCATGGAGAGTACTGAACCCCATGTGTGTTATATTATATTTTTCCTGTATATATATGTCATATATATACAGGAATATACTATATATATACAGGAGTATACTATATATATGCAGGAATATACAATATACAGGAATATACAATATATATACAGGAATATACTATATATATAATCTCATATATGATACATATATCTCATATATATCTATATGATCTATATATCTCATATATATATGATAAAGCTTAATGTATACATTGGGCACAGTAAGAGATTAATAACATGATAAACCATATAACTATATACAGTAACTATATTTGCATAACTATAAGCTGTATTCATATAATTATATACTGTCATAAAAGTTAAGTGAATGTGGTTTCCTTTTTCACCCTCTTTTTCTCTCTTAACTGCCATGGATATGTTGAGGAAGGCCTGGTTTCTGTCCTGAATGGAATGGTGCTGGATGGTGTGAGATTTCTTCATGCTACTCAGAGTGGCACACACGTTAAATCACATGAGCCGCTTACTTCTGGAATTTTCCATGTCATATTATTTGGACCCTGGTTGATCATAGGTAACAGAAATCACAGGAACTGCCGATTGAGGGTGGGGAGGGAACTACCGGGCATGAGAGGCAGACAGTCAAACTAGCAGACCAGAGCAAAGGGAACGGTGATTAAGATGAGATCTCATGGACTGTAGGAGTTATCTTTAAGCAGAAGGCAAGACAAAGAGTCCTGGAAAGAAAAAAAAAAAATGACCTAAGCTGGGTGCAGTGGTGCTCAGCTATAGTCTCAGTACTCAGGAAGCTGAGACAAGAGGATCACAAGATCAAGGGCAGCCTCAGCAAGTTAGTGAGACCCTGTTCTATAAAAAAAAATAAAATAGGGCTAGGGTGTAGTTTAGAGGTAGAATGCCTCTAGATTCATGCCAAAAATAAATAAATAAATAAATACATACATACATACATAAATACACACATACATAAATACATAAATAAATAAATACATACATACATACATAAATACATAAATAAATAAATAAATAAATAAATAAAATAATAGATAGATAATGTAGCCCTAAATAAACCACTATGACAGAGAATTTGGAGCTTCTGGTAAAGAGGGAGTCACTAATTATTCACATTGTAGTTAGTTAGCACAAGGAAAGCAAAAAGAGTAGAAAATTAAAAGAAAAACAACAACAAAAAAACCACCACAAAGCCATTCTTGAGTATTTGTCGTGACACATTTATAGTGATTGATATTTAACATGTTCAACATTAAACCCAAGTTTTAGCCAGGTACAGTGGGACACACCTGTAATCCCAGTACTTAGGAGGCTGAGGCGGGAGGATCGTAGGTTCAAGGCCATCCTCAGAAGGTAACACTGAGACCCTGTTTCAAAAATTAAAAAGGGCTGGAAGTGTAGCTTGGAAGAAGAAGGCCTCTGGGTTCAATACTTGGCAACACACACACACACACACACACACACACACACACACACACACACTCATACCATGAAGCATTATAACTGCCAGAAGCTGGAGTAAATGGTAAATGTTGGTGTGGTTGGGTTGCAGCGGTGGTGCTGGTAGGAATCAGAGAATGCATTGTGATGGGATTTGGGATTGACGTGCTGAGCCAAGGGGCTTACAGCACACCCCCAGGTTGGCTAAGGGGACAGCTCAGCGGTCAGCACACACACATTCACAGGAAGCCAAAGCCCTTCCACACTGTGACACCAATAAAGAGTTGTAAAGGTAGTTTGCAAGAGCATCACCATGCAATATCTCCTCATAAACTCCATTTAAAATCCATGCCTGTTTGTGCTTTATAGTAGGATGCCGGCTGGCTATTTCACCCAGAAAGAAAAAATAAGAAAGTTGGTATGCAACTAGCCCATCGCAGCCTTGGACTTTGGTAAGGAGGAGAGATCAACTGGGCACAGCCTGTGTCAAGAGAAAGGCAAGAAATTGCGAAGACAACAAAAAAGACGCAGTGATTAGTTGGACATAAAGGGCCAAAGAAAAACATGATGCCTGAACTTTTGATTTGAAATCACTGGGCTTTGGGGAATTTTTCTTTCTTTCTTTTTTTTTTTTCTGATGTATAAAGGTGTTTTAAAAGCCAGAAAATGAGAAAGAAGAATTTATGTACTAGAGCTGAATAATTCATCCCAGTTTGAGGGGACATTGGGACTTCAAGTGGAAAGAATTCCAACAAATGTGTGTGTGTGCGTGGGGGGGGTGTCAGGGGCCGTCTCTGGACACCATCTCTTCTCCAGGGACTCTAACCTTGACCTCCAGGTGCTCAGTAGTTATCAAATGCCTGGAGGAATAGCGCCCCTAGAGGGCTCTTGGAGAATTGGGAAGACAGTCCTTTCTTCTAGGATCAGTCCCCACTTGAGTGCTACTTCCCAGTTTTGTTTCTTAGGTATTGCAGAGAGCCTCACTAAGTAGTTGAGGCTGGCCGCGAACCTGCGATCCTCCTGTCTCAGCCTCCCAAGTACTGGGATTACAAGTGTGCACCACGACACCCAGTATTTCATCAGCTTCTTTATCAAAAGGAGTTCTTGGGGTGACATCCTTTTTTTACCTTCCTGGAAGGAGGCTACATAAGCTGCCCTCCCTGGGAAACAGATGCTCAGCTGGAGCTTGGATTGCAAATGTTTCCGTGGGGGCAAAACAACTTAAAGAGCAAAGAACAGGGTCGGGCGGGTGCAGGAAGCCCAGAGACTTCAGTGCAGATCTGACAGTGTTTCTGCCAGTCTCAAGGGGGCTTCAGAGCAAAGATGGTCATCAGGGGTCCTCAGGGGTCCAGATGGCCCTGTCCCTGTGTCTCCTTCTGCTTATTCACTGCTTGGGGATGACCTGGAGATCAGGGTGACCTTAGTTTGAAAGCTGAGACAGATCCTAAAGGAACTAATAGCTGAAGGTGTCAGCTGACCACACTCCTCTTGTCTGCCACACATGCCAGGAAGACTCAATGTGCAGTGCTCCTTCTATGGGACACTGGGGAAATTATCTCTGGCTATCAGAATAACTGTGTAATCTGCACAAGGGATGCACTCTTCCTATGTTTTTGGATACAGTTATCCATGGAGCTGATCAGGTTTTGTTTTGTTTTGTTTTTTCCTTAGGTTGTTAGCTGCCAAGAATTTCAGAACTAAACTTAAAGGGAGCATGTAAAATATCATAGCTTTCAAAAATGAAGCCAAGCTGGATATGGTAGCTCACACTTGTAATCCCAGTACTTGGGAGGCTGAGACCAGGCGATCTGGGTTCACAGACAGCCTCAGCTACTTAGTGAGGCCCTTTGCAACTTAGTGAGACCCTGTTCCAAAATCAAGAATAAAAAATAGGGCTTGAGGTGTAGCTCAGAGGTAGAATGCCCCTGGGTTCAATCCCTAGTAGAGTAGAAAAGCCAAACAACAGAAACAAAAACAAACAAAAACCAGCTGTACTATCCTTTTACTTTGATTTTATTTTTTTTAACTTAGAAGGCATGGAAGTTAGTTTAGCCAAAAACTTCATCTCAAAGGACCTAATCTTTTCAGGATACCATCACAGATCCTATGAAATGGACCACACTGAATTCTTAGCATGGGACTTATTCCATCCAATCCCAAAATGAAAGAGAATCATCGACTAATTACTTTGAGTACAAAAAGAGAAAAAGTATTTTCCTGCCCCTAATCTGCAAATCTGATCATTTGTGGAGTTTTATTGATCTGGGGTCCTAAATAGCAATTTATCCATATAACTGAAATTGCCTCTCAGCAAATGCCCAGCGCCTTATACATAGCTGATCATTAAAAGCTTGGAGAACAAGAGAGAAACCAGTAGAAGAGTGGAAGGGGATTGAGGGCGGAAGAAGGGAGAGGAAGGAAACAGTTCACATCAGATTATGTCTGTACATGAAGGCTTCACTACCAACCTCACATGTCTGCGCATGAGGAAGGAGGAGTAGGTGGATTGCTGAGGGAAATACATCCGGTGCTGGCTGGGCGTGGTGGCGCACGCTTGTAATCCCAGCATTCAGGAGGCTGAGACCGGAGGATCCAGGTTCACAGCCAGCCTCAGCTACCTAATGAGGCACTCTGCAATTTAGTGAGTCTCGGTTTCAAAATAAAGAATAAAAAATAGGGTTGGGGGTATAGCTCGGAGGTAGAATGTCCCTGAGTTCAATCCCCAGTACTGCAACAAACAAACAAACAAACAAACAAACAAAAACCAGGTGCTGTGTGTGTGTATGTGTCACTTTGAATCTCACTCTGATGTATAATTACAATGCACTAGAAGTAGTGTTAAAAAGCTTAAAGAAGAAACACAATTCCGGAGGCTCTTTACTTTCCAAATTTCCCTCCTGATAGTTTGCAGCAAGAAAAATAACCACTCTGAAATTCACGTCTGCTAGAGTGGCCAAGATAGGAGAGCTGTTTGGCACATACTTGCCTTCACTGTCACTTTTTGAAGTCCTTGAATTACACTGATCTGAGCAGTAAGAAAACAAATCTCCCGCAGTCTATGGAAAGAGAGGTCTAACGAGGTCAGGGTATGGACAAGTGGTCAGGATAGACATTTTACAGGACAAAGCTATAGTGGACAGAATGAACCTGCCCTCCAAACTGGAGAAGACAGGCTTGCTATGGGGTTCAAAGGCAGGTGGCAGCCAGGGAAGATGACACTTCTTGCCAATGACCAAACTACTTAGGTAAAGAGTAATCTTCAAAGCAAAAAGAAAAGACAAAAAAATATCATGTGGAGTACTGGGTTTTATGGCTAGAAGGAGGACCAACGACATAATTTGCAAGGGCCATTGTAAAAGGAGAATGCAAGGCCCATGTTAAAAAATGATGAAGACAGCCGGGCGTGGTGGCGCACGCTTGTAATCCCAGCATTCGGGAGGCTGAGACCGGAGGATCTGGGTTCGAGGCCAGCCTCAGCTACCTAGTGAGGCACTCTGCAACTCAGTGAGACTCGGTTTCAAAATAAAGAATAAAAAATAGGTCTGGGGGTATAGCTTGGAGGTAGAATGCCCCTGAGTTCAATCCCCAGTACTGCAAAAAAAAAAAAAAAAAAAAATGATGAAGAATTCAAGACATGGAGCAGAGCATTATAAATGCTTAGGTCTTGCGCCAATGCACAGGCTGCATGTCCATGAAACTGGACCTCACTAGAGATCCCAATGTTAACTACAAGAGAGGTGAAACTTTTTTTTTTCTCAGATCACCAATTAACATGCTATCTGTGAACCTAAGAAAGTTTTGCTCCTATTACTTTTCCTGGTCTTACTCATTAGTCCTTTGGGCTCTGGAGGTTAGGAGGTTACCGTAACAGGCAGTGGTTAAGAAGCTCCCATTGAGTACTGTCTCCCCAGCAGGGAGCCTGCCTACTTTCACATAGCCCTTATTCTTATTGAAATACATGCTGGACCATATCTTACATTACACATCAACATTTTTGGTTCAGGAATTGGTGTGCTGGTGCAAGAGAAGGTCTTCTTTCTCCTCCTCCTCCTCCTCCTCCTCCTCCTC
>PVLC010001171.1:104936-154087 GCA_004027655.1 Graphiurus murinus | reverse complement strand
AAAAATTACCTCTTCAGTGTTTTCTCATGCAAACTTTTCTTCTAGCATGTCATATTGAGTAAACTAAAACTATTTTCTTCCGCTTTTCTTGATTAACATTTT
This sequence comes from Graphiurus murinus, assembly GCA_004027655.1. Taxonomy (NCBI): domain Eukaryota; kingdom Metazoa; phylum Chordata; class Mammalia; order Rodentia; family Gliridae; genus Graphiurus; species Graphiurus murinus. The sequence continues at coordinate 153,985 of PVLC010001171.1, read as the reverse complement.
GGTAGTAAACTTCAGAGTGATGTTATCTGAGTTAAAGTAGTTTAAGTATGTTAAATGTGGGTCTTTACACCACACCACAGTGAACACATTGGGGAGAGGTACTTCTTTGGAGAACTCAAAGGTGCTAGATCCCTAATTCAAAGAGAAACATTTCTCATGTTCATTCTTTTTTTTTTTTTTTTCTTCCCTCTTTCTCAAAATCTTTTAGGTTAAGTGGTTAAGTTTAAGCTTTTTAAAAGTTAGTTTTGAGAACTGAGACACAATACTAATACTGTAGACCTTGACTTAAAGCTTTCTTTGTACTGTGATTTCTTTTTGGATGTATTTTGCTAAGTGAAACTTGTTAAATTTTTTGTTAACTAAATTTTTTTTCTTAAAATAAAGACTTTTTCACAATGAAAAAAAAAACAGAAAAAAATTCTGAATAGTCAGAAAATACTCCTATCAATTATGCTAAGGCAAAAAAATTCATTGAAAGAAATAGATTATATCATTTCAAGTCTATTCCTTCATTGAAGTTTTTGTCAGCATCCAATTGTGCCCCCCCCAAACAACTACTGGTTTGTAAATCATACTTACACAATATTTAGTCCCTCTAGTACCCAGTTTGTTCATTTATAAAACAAGAGGCTTTGCCTAGGTAATATCCCTTAGGGTTATAATACTCTAGGACTTCTATTACAGACTGTTCCTTTTCCCTATTCCCTTTACTAGAAATGAAAAGGATTTGCAAGATAGGTCAATGCATAAAAAAACTATTAAATTATCTGAATCCAATGTGCCCATTTTTAAGTGGTTCTTGTACAAATTTACAACTAGTGGAAGATGCTTAACTTGCACTAACATCAACTCTCTCAGAACTATATATAAAAGAGCTACAAAAACAGGTTCCTTAGTAAAAAGTAAGTCATGATGATAAAATAGTTCAGTAATTCATGTTTAAAATAAATGCTTCAATATATTTTATATGTATACAAGTATGTAGAACTAAGTATAATTTTTATAGAAAAGAGAAAATAACATAGTTATCATACCTGTGGGCACAAAGTTTCCAGGTGGTTAGCAGCAATTCTGACAATTTTCATTCCATCCTCATTTGTTGACATGGAACAAGCAAGATTTGCCACCTAGAATACAATTCAAAACAATGGAAATTATTTTAGATCATCCAGGAAATGCAGAAACATTTGTTATCCTGGACAAGTAAGAGCATGTAGATATTAATTGAAAATTCAGTGACAAACAGCATTCTCACAAATGTCACTGATTCCTGTTTTGTGAAAAAAATTAGAGAATCTATTAAAACAAACAACAATGAAGATCCCTAAAGAATTGTTTAAAACAAAAAAGAAATGCTGATGAATTAATCAGTAATCTCTACACAGTTCTTGCTATCAACATTTAACCCATACTAAGAGGCTCTGATGGGACAAAAAATTTTAAAAAATGCATCTATGGATTGAATGCTAATAGGTTCTTGGAATTTCATATGATTGCGGTTTACTTTAAGTTTGTAATTGGTTTATTATTTCCCAGAGGTCTATTATGCATACTTAAGTTGCATTAAGCATGACTGTATCTTATTCATGTTTTATTCAGCATCAAATATACTCTCGAGCCGGACTAATACAAGCTAATTAAATACTTTTCCTGTTCTTGATTTTCTACCACAATTTAATGGGCACTGTTTGACATTCCAGCAGCTGAGTTGATTCAAGCATTACTGACACCACATTTCTTTTATATTATTGCTTTAAAAATTTACACTCTTTTCCAGCAAAATGGGTGTTCTTTAAAACCATTACCATGACATCCATTACCTAACTGCAATATTTATAAATACTTTTCGTTATACCATAAAAGAGCTATAGGAAAAAGTATGGAATTCTTTTCCCTTCTTTTGAGCCCACTATTGTTCAACATTCTTCTTCGTAGCATAGTGAGGGTTTATGTATAGAGGCAATGTTTTCTCTGATCTACAAACTTTGTCGTCTTTATCACAGCAAGGACATAGTTTTTGTAACAATGTTTATTATAATTTTCTCAATTCTCACTTATTACATACTTTAGTATATTGGTTTTTACTGTTTAGATCCAAAATATATTCAGTTGTAGAGGCCTCATTATTTGCATACAGTATAAATGAACAACAAACTTTAGATCACTGTTTTAAGAGTGCCACACAATGTCATTTAAGTGGATTTATAGTATTTGCTTTTTCATAGCATTACTTTTAATATGTCAATAGTGAAACAACTCCTTGGTTTGCATTTACATATAATAAAATAACAGCCATACATTATTTAACTGCGGAAGGGCATTGTTCACTTTATTCATGTACATGGAAATGGCTTACTTGAAAAGGTCTTTTGTTGGCTTGAAGGTCACAATGCCTCGACTTTCATATCTGACACATAATTAGCGCATTTGTGAATTATCTGAAAAGGGCAACACTTTCTGTGCCCCTCTCTCCTACCTCCTCAAACCTCACTCACTGGTAGTAAGACTCAGCAGTCTAATTGCTTTAATACCTATTAATTTGCACTAAACTTGCAGAAAATACCTGTCTGTAAATCTGAATATTTTGTTTAAAGTAAAAAAATGTGTATTGCCTCAATATACATTGGTCAGATAAGAATACTGGTTAATCAAAAGCTTAAAACTATAGAAAACAGCTTGTATGTAGCCATTTCTTTATTAATATATCCTTTTTCTTTTCTCTTTTAAAAGTAGACATTCTTGTTCCAGCCTTTGCTGACCATAATGTTTATTAAGCAAGCCAATTAAGTGACTAACATAACATGGGAATTATTCTAATTACAGTTTATATTTAGATTAGCAGGGTTAATTTTCATAAAACTATCAAATGAAAATACAACATAACAAGAAGTTGTATTTTTATTCAAAGTTTTCTATTCAATTAATGATCATAATAATACTACTTCTGTCTTCATTTATTAAGTGTCTATACATACCTGAACTTCTCTTCTATACATACAACAGAACTCTCTAGGTAATTAAACTTTCTAGGTAATCAAGAACTATTTCAAGCTATGTGGGGTTTCAAAGCTGTTTTATATAATAAGTCTGAATATATAAGAAAATAGCATTCTGTGACAAAGTAGAAAAGTTAAGTAACAAAAATAAAATATCTAGCCGGGCGTGGTGGCGGGGCGTGGTGGCGCACGCTTGTAATCCCAGCATTGGGAGGCTGAGACTGGAGGATCCAGGTTCGCGGCCAACCTCAGCTACCTAGTGAGGCATTCTGCAACTTAGTGAGACTCGGTTTCAAAATAAAGAATAAAAAATAGGGCTGGGGGTATAGCTTGGAGGTAGAACGCCCCTGAGTTCAATCCCCAGTACCGCAAAAAAAATAAATAAATAAAAATATCTTTATATTTCCAATTTGAATGATTTGTAACATTTTCCAAAGTTATATCAATATAAGAATGAAAGTCAAATTTCTTCTAAAACTAATTATTCTTCTACTCTGTGTGGCTTTTTAGTCAGTTATGTGTGTTCCCTACTTGTCAAAAAAATCATGAAAATAAAATATTTTGTGAAATAATTTGAGATATTTTGACATGTGACATCCTTTGTTTATCTAACTATATGTTATAAAAATCTGGGTAAAGCTTCATTATTTACAAGATCCTCGTAGTAATCCTGTGCCCATTAAGGGAAACTAGGGCATAAGGAGGTTTTAGAGACAAACAGATCTAGACTTAAACCTAATTCTCATAATTAATAAGTTTGCGATTGTGGAATAAATGTTAAGCTCTCTCACCTGTTTTGTTACCTATAAAGTGTATAATACCTACCTCATTGGGTTTTTTGAGGATTAAATGAAGTTCTAACAGCTAATTGCTCTGTCCATGGATGAATTCTATCTATTCCACCTACCTCTCAACTAATACGGAAAAGAGAGCCTTCACTCTCTAAAAGGTTTGTGGAATTAAAGCTTTAGGAGCCTGAACTCTGATTCTACTCTCTCATGCTTTGTTTCATAAGAGGAAAACAAAAGCAAACAGAAACAACTCACTCAGACCAATCAAAGACAGAAAGACTGTATACGTGTGTGCTCTTTATGCACCCTGAATTGAAGTATTGAGAAGGGTCCTACATGGAAATGATTGAACAGACTTTGTACTGATGATTCATAACATCCTTAGCCATGCCCACGAAAAGCAGAGTCTAAATTATCCTAAATGAATGAGACAAAGACATTTAAGTAATTTTGCATATTTATTAAAAAGAAAAGTCTATGACAAAAATTCCTTCATTTTAACTGAAGGTTAAGTATATCCCTAAAATAATTCCCAATACTATAACTAGTAATTGTACAAAACCAGAAAATTTCAGACAGGGACATGTTGCCATGCTACTGAGAGGGGAATGAATATTTCTATCAGCATCCCTCTTTTGAGCCTTTCTCCTTTTCACCAAACCTTCTGACCTAGAAAATATATTTCACACTGTGGCCCTTTAAACTTGCCTGACCTTATTGCTCTATTTTGTCTATTTAAAAAAAAAAATCATTGTAGACAAGAAAGCCACACCAGATAATTCCCAACCTGAATAATCCTATTAATGTTTGTTATCCTCATCCTGCTTCCTGGCCCAAGTTCTATAGACTATTTAGTGAGCTTCTGTCATGCTTTCTATTTGCTGAACTTTGGGTCTTCCCTTTTGCTTAGCAGGAAACATGCTTCATTCCCTAAGCCATGATGTTGGGTGAGAAATTTCCTCTTTTGGAACCTGGCCTTGCAAACTCTACCAGCTAGGCTGGCTCTGTCCCTCACTCTCCATCAAGATCAGGAATATGACCACAGTTGACCCAGAAGAATGACTCACTAGTGGTAAAAACAAGGATAGATATTTGAAAATTGGAAATTTTTGCAGTGACCCTTAAATAAATATAACATGCTATAGGCTAACTTTGCTTTTCATTACCACTTTGTTCTAATCTAGAAAAGAGATTCTATTGAATATCAGAGCAACATTATTTTAATTTTTCAATATCAACTTTTATCTGAAGCCTTAGGAGCTGTAGTAGTCCTCTCCATCATCTTAAGACAACCGAAATGGAATCATTGTTAGGATCAAGGGCACTATTTGGTCAGCTGCTTGTCACACATCAGTCTGTCCCTGAGAAGTTCTGGCACAGGTATTTACCTGTGATATAACTTTTCAAGAACATGAAGAAAACTCAGATGTTTGGTGAGATTTCCATTGTTGCAAATTCATTGTTTATGTGAAGTTCATATAGTTAATTGTAATATGTCACTCAGTATTCTAGCTCTCAATAAAGGGAAAGGTCATTGTTTTATTTTCATGAATTTTCCTCTCTGGCAGATGGTCATACAACTCCTTTGTAAATATTCCCAAGGACAGAGAATTTACTGTTTTGCAGAGCTGCCTATTCCCATTGCAGGATAGTCCAGAATTACAAAGTAATGAAGGTCTTCTTTTTAAGGAGGTGAACTCTTCTTTCAACAACTTTCTGATAATGATCATAGAATTCAGAAGGTTAAATGTCTTCAATAATGGAAATCAAGGTTGACCTATAGAAATTCTATATCAATCGTCCTCAACTTGTGGGATATGAGATGATGAGAATAATAGACTCACCAGTAAATATCTGTTACAATAAAATGTCTAGTTCCCTTCTGCCAAGATATTTTGATGTACTATGTACCTGGGTAAGAATAGGAGGGGTAAGGGATGTATAATTAGATTTTTTAAAAGTCTCCCCCACGGAATTCTGATAACCAGCCCCAAACACACACACACACACACACACACACACACACACACACACACACACACACACAACAGCACCCAAATACACACTAGGAACTTGATTGATTTTCATTGGTTTAGATAGACAATCCTTCCTAAAATTAGACTAAAGAGATGAAAGTCTGAGAGGCCAGGAAGTCATATAAAAGGCTTCATAAACTAAAATTATCTTTTCCTATCCCCAATCCCTAACCAAGAGTTAGAGAAAAGTTTAAAAATCAGAGTACCTAAGAAACAAGGAAATTAAGTGTGCAAGGAAATTTCTCACCACCCACTCACAAATCATTGCTCTTTCTGGCACTACCACTCTGATTTTCCTTGGGAGAACTGCTCTATCTTCTAACCCAGGAGTATTAAATTTTGGTATAACTGTCAATCCAGGCTCCTAATCCTCCCCAAATCCTAGAACAAGCATACTCATCACTTCGTAGTACCTACAATCCTGGAGTAATTCTGATTTCTGCCCAATTTAAACCCCTTTATTTAATTTAGCCTTTTCTATAACTCCTTATGTATTACAACCAAGACTATATTTTGTCTTTAAATTTATTTTCTCCTGTATGAAAAAAAAAATGAAACCTTGATTTCCTGAATCAGAAATTTATACATCCAAGAATACACTAATTTCAAGTGGTTACATTTATCAAAGTTAAAACTCAGAATCATAATCATCTCTTGGAGGGTACTTTCTCATCAAATTTCTGCCTCTGGATTTAGGCAACCTGAATGTCCTAGTGTCCGATGAAACGCAGAAAAGGAGGTATTTATTTCAATTTCCACACAAATATATAAATATGTTCATACTTTTTTTGATTTCTAACTCATCTATGTTTCATATACCATTTTACATATCAGGTACAAAAATAAATCTAATTCTTGAAGAGAATAATTTACCACCTTTAGTTTATCTTTATGCAAACTACTCATTCTGTTTGAAAATTACCACTCTTATACTCTTTCAAAATCATAGTGGAGATACTAACTAGGAAGTCACTAGCTTATCAGTTGTAATTGGACATGATTATGTAGGAAACAATTATTAAATTGACATTTGCATACACTGTTCTCTCTGGCCTGGAATGTTCTCTTCCTGTTTTTCACTGCTTCCCTCATATCACTTAGATCTGTCTCATAGATATATATCAGATCTCTGCTCAGGAGTACTTCCTGGGACAGTTTTTCACTGGGGAGTTTATTTGATTAGTGCCCAGATTCCCTGCTTTAAGAGCAAGAATCTCCTAAAGGTTTGCTTGTCATTCAGCCCCAAGTGCCTAGTACCTGACATACAATACCTAAACAATAAATAGTTCCTTAGTGAATGAATAAATGCATGACTGCATGAATCAGTATACTTAAGGATGTATCCTCTTCTTAGATGAAGATGAGATGAAGAGAGAAAGAAAAATGGGGTCTGGAGGGAGGAGACAACAGCAGAAATTCAGGACAAGAGAGAAAGGAGGATGGAATTTCCCTTTGAAATTCATCACAATATTCCACAAAGGCTTAGACAGCCAGACTTCAAAGCAAAGTAACACGTTTTACTTCTAGTTTGGCCATCGTACTGTACTTAACGAGGCTTGGGGGGTAGCTGCTTTCAAGTTTTACATTCACTTAAGATACCAAGTTGAGAACTACTGAATAGCTCCCAATTTAGCTTTTAATTTATTTATTTTTAATCAAGTAAAATAACTCTTCAAAGGGCCCAAGCTGGCTGCCAAATGCTGGTGAGTGTGGCAGATGGAAAGAGATGCAGTAACTTCTGTCAACAAACCCAGGAGTTTTAGTGTTCTTTCAGAACATAATACATGCTTTGCTTCTAAGAAAGCCCAGCTCAGGGGCCTAGGGCAGAGTTTGAGAACTGCTACAGGTGATCTGTGATTTCCCCTCTTGGCATCCAAGTGACCTCTTGCTAAGCAGGCCAGCCTTTCATTTCGCCTGGTGGAACAGTGTTGTTCTGCTGCCCCTGGCATGAATATGAAATGACTGAATTATACGAATTCTGTAGAATAATTAACTAATAGAAATGTGCTATAAAAGCTCATAGCAAGGTGCAAGGAATAATTTTATTGGGTAACAAATATTGATTATGCACTTATTATGTGGGCTGGATCTGCCAGGAAAATCAAAGTCAAAGATAGTAGAAATGAGTCCCAAGAAGAACAATGTATTTAAAGGGACATGGGAATGGGTCAATCAATAAAACTATAGTCTCTAAGTACAATAGGAAGTCAGAGGTAAGTAAACTTCACAGGGGCCAAATTATTACCAAGGAACTTCAAATTCTCTTGAACTTTGCATTTCAAGCTGCCTCCCAAACTTTATGTATCCTAAATTACACAATAATATCTGATAATTTTGCTAATGTAACCATTTACCTCTTTATCTTTTGTTATCATTCTATAAGATGAAGAATAGATTTATTTTATTTTTAGGCCCCCTTCCATTTCAATCATTGTATTTTACTTCATATGTAACTAATAATAAAATTAGACAAGAATTAGACAGGGGAGCCAACCTATTACAGGATTCTGTTATTAATTTAAACACAAGCTTATAAATAAAATATGAGGCAGTTATAACCAGTTATGTAATAAATGAATGATAATGGAGCAAGACAATGTAGGTTAGCCCAGGAATAAACAAATGGCTCATGACTAGAAAACCTAACAATGATTTTTCTTGTTTACCAGATTTCAATAGATTTTTGAAAAGCACTTGGTAACAGTATTATGCCTAATTAAAGTAAAACAAAACAAATAAGCAGCCTTAATGGACTATGAAGAGAAAGAATGATTCTTAACTTCAAATAGGAAACACTTGAAATTTACAGCATCATGATCAAAAATCAAAATTAAGGTAACCATTCCTACTACTACTGAAGTTCATAAATAATTTACTTAAAGTTTTAGTCAATGTAATGAATCTAAAATATAAATAATTGGTAAAAATACTGTAAAGTAAAATGAAATAATATTTTTTTATCCCCAGTCAGTAAAACTGTTTACTTAAAAAATACAAGATTATCTGAATGTCTGTTGCTACGACTACATGTTCAGTAACACTGATTTATACAGAATGAATGCAGGATGAATAATAAAACATATTTTTCTACACATCAGTTAGAAACAAGGAAATTTCTCCACATAATAGGAACCAGTGTTTAAATTCCACAGCAATATATACCAGTTAAAGAACAGCCACAATTATAGATGTGTGTGACTGTGGTTATATGTATTCAATTTTATGTAAAAGGACTAAATGATTGGCAGAATATATTTGTTAGGTAGTTAGATAGAAAAACTGGGCAGAAAAAAAAGACAGGCCCTTCCCAAAAAGCACAGGCCCCACCCAGCCATGGCCGGAGAATCCCAGCCTATAACATTGCATCTTAAGTTTCTCACATGATGTAATCCTGTGCAGCCACACTGAGCTGCCCTGGGAAACCCAAAATGAATATACATAAAAAGGGAAGGATTTTTGGGGGGAGGTTAAAAGCCCACCATAGACAGGGGCTCTCTCGAGTGTGTGTGCCCTTTTACTGTCTCCCCTTGGGACCACTCCTAGATTGTCCTATGGAATTTACCCTATAAAGTTTCCCATGGATACCTAATGGCGTCCTCTGGATGAAATCTTTCTTTTGAAGGACAAAGAACTGGGGTACTCACGGTCCTATAACATATTCTTAGATGGGAATATTCAACACTAAAATAAAATGTCAACTTTCACTAAATATTTCTATTATGTTTATAGATCAATATTAAAATTAGGTTAATTTTAATGTACATCTGAAAGGATATACAAAAGACTAGCAAAAAGGAATTTTAAAAAATGAAGGGAAGTATAACATGCCAGTAATTAAACCACAGAAATGTAATGTTTCTCAAGCAAATGGAAAAAAAAAATGTTGGTGATGGCCCAATTGACTATACTTCAGGGAAAAAACATTCTATGCATTTAAAGACTGATTCAATTGCTATATAAAAAAAATTTAAATGTTAGCTGCACGAGGTAACACACATGCCTGTAATCCCAGTACTTTGGAGGCTGAGAGAGGAAAATGACAGGTTTGAAGTCAGTGCATGGTAACTTAGTGAGACCCTGTTTCAAAATTTAAAAATAGGGCTAGTGGTGTAGCTCAGAGGTAAAAATCGCTGGGTTCAATCCCTAGTAACGCGCGCACACACACACACACACACACACACACACACACACACACAGTTAAGCATTGAAAGCATTGAAAGCACACACACACACACACACACACACACGCGCACACACACACACACACAGTTAAGCATTATAGAAACCTACAAAATAGAAATGTAAAAAATGAACAAAAATATTTTATATGCAACAAAAAATATTATCCTTAAATATAAACAGCTTATAAACATCAAGGGAAAGAAGACATCGAAAATGTCAAATATTCGAATGGATACTTTACATATAAAATACAATGAACAATGAATACCTAAGATTCCCAATATACTTCTTGACCTATTAAATGCATCTAAAATAAGAAAATGACTTGTTTTGCTTGTCAGACTAACAATATTTTTGAAGTTTGATATTTATAATATTGCTCAGGAAATGAGAAAGCAATTGGAAGGCAAATGTCCAACTTTTCAGAAGGTAGCTTAGCATCATCTATGAACATTTAAAATCTGCAGATCTGCACCAATACAATTTAATGCAATCTCTCCATAAATATTTGCGTATGTGAACAAATATATAGCCACAGAGAAACTATTTGTAAAAGTGAAAAGAAATCTAAATATTTATCATTGGAGAATAAATGATGCAATTCTAAAAAAAAATAGGATAAAACTTTCTACTGATATAAACTACCTCCAGTATAATATTTTAATTGGGTTTTGATTGACATAATATTTATATATATTTATGAGGTATGATGTGATGTTTTGGTTCATGTTTACATTGGGTCATGATCAATTCAGTGTACTTAGCATATTCATCACCTTAAATTCCTATAGTTTCTTTATGGTGAGTACATTCAAGTACCTGTCTTCCATTCTGAGATACATAAATCATTATTGTTAATTATATTCACCTTGCTAGGCCTAGAACAAGAGAACTTATTTCTATCATCAAACAATAACATTATATATAATTTTAACAGGAAAAACTGCAGAATGTATATAAATTGTGATATTTAAATAGTTATTTACATAGTTATATAGAAATGGAAAATGTAATGAACCGATAAAGTGAGTTAGTTATATATGGGAAAAGAAGTGGTATTATCTCTATGGAAAAAAACACTCCCTTATAACTACATATTTCTATACTGGCTGAAATTTTTCTAAGCATTTTTTTTTACTTTATTAATAGTAAAATTCAGTTTCTAATTTGTATGAAATAGTGATCAATAAAGTAGATCTATATGTATTGGCTTAGAAACACATGAATGACCAGTAAAAGAAATTTATAATGATTGCATTTATTAGAGATGAAAACTTTGCATGTACATATGTGTATAAAAATGTGACATTTTAAATGATTTTCAGTGGCTGGGCATGGTGGCCATGCCTGTAATCCTAATACTTGGGAGGCTGAGACAGGAGGAGGATCTAAGGTTTGAAGTCAGCCTCAGCAACTTGGTGAGGCCTTATTTCAAATTAAAAAATAAAATAGGGCTGGGGGTGTACCTCAGAGATACAATGCCCTGGGTTCAATCCCCAGCCTCACAAAATAAATACATAAATAAATCAACTAATTCAATTAAGTAAAAAGTAAAATGACTTTAGCAAAATGGTAATTTTGGTTATCTCTGAAAACCAACGTAATTTTAACTTTTTTTTATACTTCAAAAAATTTTAAATGTAGCTTATTATAATGAGAATGAATCATTTTGTAATCAGCAAAAAACAATAAAGTGATTTTTCATTTTGGAGAGAATAAGATTTTTTTCTATAACTGCTTATGAAATTTTGGTACCAATCAGAAGAATTGTATTAATCATGACACTTGCTGCAAAACCTAAAGACCCAGAACCACTTAAAATAGCATTTCCAGAAAGCACACACATATATATATATATATATATATATATATATATATATATATATATATAAAAGAAATACTGCAAAGTAGAAAATAGTTTTCATTCTCATAGGCTATTATATTTAAATGATGATTCACAAATTTGGTTGATAATTCACAATTGGGTACTCTCTGTACCCTATCTTTATTTAATGTAATAGCAAAATAAGTAAATTAACCCTGTTGTCAATGACAAAATCAGACTACCCAAAAGTGATCTTAAGAATGATTTGAAATTCAATTTATTGGTAGTGCTAAAGCTATTTTGTGCGTGGTGTGTGTGTGTGTGTGTGTGTCCATCTGTGTCTCTGTTGCAGATTCAAGGTAATAATTCTTATAATTGATGAATTATAATATGGCTCTATATTTCTTTCTTATCTTACCCACACCCTTCAACTCTATTCAAATTTGGATCTGAACTTCTTGTTCCTCTCAAATGAGTCATTAAAGATGAAAATATTCATTTGTCTAAGTGGACAAATGCCAATGTTGTTCTGAAAAACAGGCATCAGTATGCTGTGTCAGTATCTTCACAAAAGAAGCAAATAAGATGCAAACAAATACACACAGGACTCAAACATGTTTGACTATTACAGTATTGCTTTTAATAAATGAGGAGAAATATATGTTTCACAGCTCAAATTGAGATCTGACATGTGTACTGATATAAGAATCCCATGTTACCAAACACATTTCTCTTCTGTTATTTTGGAAGAATATATAACTGTATATTAATACACACACCCATATTGATGTACAATGTAAATTACAATTGTAAAACCAGATAGATAGTTTCTTCAAGGCCCCTAATTTAATATAATAAATAGTACCAAATAAGATCCATTTAACTACCAAAGCGACAAAAGAAATCTAAACTGTGAATTAAAGACAAGATCAAGTGTTGTTTCCTAAACTATGCTACACTTTGCTGTCTTCTGAGGCCAAGCATGCATGCAGGCCCCATACAATTTTATCAAGTGGATCAGTATGTAAAGGGGAGTTGTCAAAAAAAAATACCATAATTAGCTTTCATTATCCTCAAAATGGAAACAGGTGTCATATATTGCGAAATTAATTGAATTGTAATTGTGTAAACTTTCTGGATATGTATGAGATTGTCAAGACTACCTGATTCCCTGACTAATCAAGAAATCTTCATCCAGATACATTCCTTATGTTCATAAAAGTGTGTGTCTTAAGTGAATTGACAGCAACCAATTTTCTGGAAGCTTAAATTTTGGAGGTTATCAGAAAAATAACCCATGCAACTATTTTTTCCTATTTGGAGAAATAGGCAAACAAGCTGCAAGTCTTTAATTATAATCTCAGAGACAGTTCCTTGTCTCTGGGTATAAATGAACCATAATGAGTAAGAGAAATTAAAAGAATAATGTGTGTGTGTGTGTGTGTGTGTGTGTGTGTGTGTGTGTGTGTGTGTATGCTTGAGTGCGGAGTGGGAATGGGGAAAGTATATTTGTATATGTGCATATGAAGACCCCAACACAATCTGCAAATCCATATACTGCTATGAAGTACTATAATCTCTATATTCCCTTATTCTTGGGTTCCCTGAATATTTTATAAGGGCTACTTGAATGTGTTTTGAACTATATTATAGAAAGCAGGGTATAACTAAAAATGTATATGGGATGAAAAGAATTAGGTCCTATAACTTGGACAGGGGTATGCATCACTCAAGGTTTAATTTTAATTACCCCTGGTATTTCAGCAGCACATTGAAATGTGGGGTATATAATGTGAGTAGCGGTTGTCACTAGAGGACATGATAAAACATTTGCCATATAATCTTGGAACTGTTTTGTGGGCTTTTTTGCAGTACTGGGGATTGAACCCAGGGGCATTCTACCTCCGAACTACACCCCCAGTCCTATTTTTTATTCTTCATTTTGAAACAGGGTCTCACTAAGTTATACAGAGCCTCACTAAGTAGTTGAGGCTGGCCTCGAACCTGGATCCTGCCCATTAGTGTTAATTAACCATCAGGAGAGATAGATCCGGATCCTACACTCGTAGGTCCCCACGCCTGGCTGGCACTGTTTTTTGATATCTTTGATGGTTCCCAACAGTTCTAGAAGTGGGCAGGAAGAAAAGAGAAATCTTGTTTTACTAATCTTCCATAACTTGAGCTAACCAATATATTAATTCAATTTGCATAAGGTTAAACTATGAAGTCCTGAAAAACTAAAACCATCTTATCCACCTCCCGCTTTTGGTTCTTTGACTTTGTAACAAACAGATGCTCTTAAAGCCTGTGTTGGCTTGCATGGATTTAAGTCAACATTGCAGATAAAATATTTTTCACATTGCTTGCTCTACAAAATCTTTATCATTGATCTGATTATAGAGGCCTAAAGACAACAACAACAATATCCAAAATATTGATTACATATCCTACCCCAGAAGGGAGACTTAGGTTTTCAAGGAAGAAGAGTACATGGGGAAAAACAGTTCCTAAGCTAAAAGAAATGAAGAAATTAGATGTACATACACAAAACATTTAGAGCTATTTATAATGGAAAATTTAAATGACACTATATAATATGATACTAAATTAGTGCAACACTAAATGCTGATGGGTCTCAGAGTAAGGAAATGATGCAATAAAGCTTAAAAAAATTAACTGGATAGTTTAAGAGTCTAAAAGAAGACAGTTTCTATATATCAAGTGAATTGTTTCTTAAACACTATGAAGAAGCCTAGTCTACCTTGCAAAAAATATGTTAATAGGAAACATAAAATTTTAATAAATCCAAGTACCAGGAGATTTCCAGATTTAAAAAAAAATCAGGAATTTCAGGAAAAAATAAAAATTCTATTTAATAGTGAGTGATCTAATAAAATCTGCTGTTCCAAAAATCAAAACTTCAATTGTATGTTACTCCATTTCTATCTTTGCAGCAATATTTTCTCTGTATTCTGGTGTTTTTAAATTATTATCTCAAGTAATAGGAAATGTGCATCAAAATTCAAGAAAGCGGTGCTACACTGAGGTCACTCCATATAGACCGACACATGGCACCACCTGGCTGCATGAGCCGGGGCTGGACTCACCCCAGGGCTGCGCTAAGGCCTTGATGTGGAGCCACAGGAGTTGGAGGGCATTTTGCATCATCTAGTCCAGTTCTTGACCCTATTTCAGGAAGTTGGCATGCTCATAGTGCACCTGGAGCCTTTCAAAACACTGTCAGGTTCAGCCTTGGAAGAAAGAAATCCCACAGTGTTCTGGCCTTGCTCGGGGTACGTGGTTTTGTTCCAAAAGTTAAGAGACAGGTTGCTTCCTTTCCTGGCTCTAGAGGGCAGAGGCCAGGCTTTCTCACCTATGACATGATAACCTTAATGAGCATTTCCCCTTTGGGACAGAAAGGAAAGTACAAAGTGGCCTGAATGCTTAGTAACCTGAACCAGAGAAGGCTAAATCAAAGCCCAGTCCATTTTCCCCTCCTGAAGTTAGAGTCCTACCTCACTTTCAGCTTCTGACTACTGTGAATTCTTCCTTCCCTGGCTGCCAGACTTGGAAAGCTCATTCACACCTCGGATCTATCTCTCCTGATGGTTAATTAACACTAATGGGCAGCCGCATTCCCCACACAAAGCCAGAGGCACCACTGGATTACTTGAGGGCTAATTATGCTGTTTGTCCAGGCACAATGTTTCTCAGACTACCCTTTGGACCCTTATTGCTCATTATCACCTCCAACTGTGGAGAAACAAGGCAAGACTGTCAGATGTGCCACTTCTCACATTTCCAAGAAAACGTTTATGCCTAAGCAATGCCATTCTAGGCTTCCTCTGCAGGGATTTTTGGCTCAGCAAAGTCCCTCTTGTTCTCTTTGTTCATAGTATGCTCCTGAATGCTGAATTATCTTATTAAGAACTAGAAATCTTCCCTGCAAATGACTTGCTTTTAAATTTGTTTTTCAGACACCTCTAAGGGTCACTGGCAACTCAAGTGCTATTCTTGATGTCTCTCCCAGCACATTCTATTCAGCCTATTAACTTCGAATGGACATAATTCCCTCCTCCTCTAGGAATGGACTTCAGAATCTACTGCGTTTTCTTTTCTCACAAGTACACTAATGACAGTCCCCACTATTTTCCTCCATTCTTCTCACACATGGAGTCCTCTTTTTTCCACCCTATCATCTTTCCTTTTCTTGGACTGAACTCTTCAGTCTCCACATAATCGATATATGGCCATAATCACCGCTGATCCTTTATGGAATCTCTAGGCACCACAGTTGAGCTACATTTATAGATTTCTAGGCTTGAAACTATCATTCTTTTCTCTTTTGTTTCCTCATTACTTATTCTCTTCACACAATTTCTTTCCCCTCACCAATTCTTCTGTCTTCCAGAATCTGAGATTCTCCCATTTTTCTTCTCATTCTGCTCATTACTGCTTCTCTGGATTCTGTTTTTGTTGCACTTTAAAGATATCATATTTGTTTGCCTTCTCTGTTGGTGAATTATTCATTTCCAGTTACTTTGTTAATTGAGTCAGTGAGCCATGGGCTAGATTTATATCTATATTTAGTAAAGAGCATAGTAGGGCTACTTTGTTGTAATGTAGTAAGTATACCAGAAATCACTGCTTTGGGAGCCATGATGTCATGAGAGGCAAATATCAAATAAGATGGCAGATCATTTAAGCCACAGAAAAATCAGTTATAACTGTTTATCCAACTAAATATTAAGGGTTGCAGTGAGTGTTTAATATAATTTTGAAAAAAATATTATTTGAAGATCTTTTCCCTAGTGACAATGGCCAATTTTTTAAGCATGTCCAATAAAACACACAGGTTTATCTTTGCTCTGTTAACAGATACGGGAGAAATGGAAGTTTCTCTATGAATGCATAAAGCAGCATGGTTTTTAAAAAGGAAAAATAATAATATATATGTATATTGGGATCCAGAGAGAATAAACTTTTTCCACACTTATCTTGTCCATTATTTAGAAACTCTTTCATAAAGAGGACTGAACCCTAAATGTCTAAAAGTCTCATTTTCAACCTAACATATTCCTGTCAAATATGTCAGAATAGCAGGAACATATCACATATTTTAGAAAATTACTCAACATTATAAATTCAAATCCTTCTAATTCTCTATACTCTTTCAATTTCTGCAAAAAAAAAATAGAGCTTGAAGTATTTATTTAGAAGTCACCCTGCTTATATTCCCCTTTGGGAGTTCATAATGAGGGGAAAAGGTATAATTTATAACAAGAATCATTCAAATACTACGTGTCACTTTAAAATTAAATAACTGTATGAGAAAGCAGAGATTACTCTAATAAATTTACCAGGTCAAGTTTTTTTACTTCATATATGTCTGTTTCAATTTATCACTGTAATCACATAAAATCTCTGAGCAACTGAAATACTTTCTACAATATCTATCCCACTGGAAGAATTCATTGAACATGAACACACGCGCACGCGTGCACACACGCACACACACACACACACACACACACACACACACACACCGTTAAATGTTTAAAAGTCTAATATTTTTTTAAAAAATGTGTTTATTAGAAAACAGTTAAATATGAATATGTAGATATGCATTTTGGGTGTGGCACCTTGGTTCACTCACTGCCCACTCTCAACTCCACTTTCTTTTTCCAACACACTAGTGTATACCATAAAAGCTTCAGCCAGATCCCTCCTTGGAAAGGTTGCACCCATCTCCCAGCTGCTGAGGAGGTCTGCTTTTGACCACTCAGGCTTAGTCCCTCACTAGGATTTGCCCTTGGTTCTAGGAAACTGCTCTCTACAAGATAATGCCCCTTCCCAGGGGGCACTCACAATTAATGAAGGTTTATCTATATTAAGGCCTAGCCAAATGGCCTCTATTTGTGATAATTCTGAAAGACCATCTAGGCTTTAGTGTACCAAATAGAGAAATGAATTACAATCGCATTGTAAGCTGGCTTCTCCTTCTAACCAATGCTACATTCCTTCAGAACAAGTTTATCTTTGAAGATCATTCTCTAATAAGGCTTAGCAAGCAATCATCTGTATTAGAACCTGTTTCCAGGGGATCCAACTAGAGAAAATCATAATACCTAGAAGACAAAGTTTCTGTTTCCCCTTATTGCTGGGCTTGACCATGTGCTGATGAGAGTAGACAATTCCCCAGGAACATTTAATTTGGCTCATAGCTTTAGAGGTCCATGGTCCACCATCTCCAAGACAAAAACTGCAGCAGAAGGGCTTGTGGTGGAGAAAAGCTACCTTCAGTCATGGCAGCCAGAAACAAAGAGTGAGAGGAAAGGACCAGAAACATATACAGTCTGTAAGGGCACAGTGACCCACCTTTTCCAGCCATGCCCCACCTCTGAACCATGGTGCATGGGAGACTATGCCTTCAACACATAAGTCTTTGGGGGTACATTCTAGATCCAAGTTATTACAGTAGGGAGAAAATATTTTTAAGATGATTGTTATAGCCAAGTACAATCCCAGAATGACACAATGAATGAATCACTCTATCTCAAATAATAGGTATGTGTAGAGAAGAATATTACAACAACAAAAATGAACTGTTATATAAAAGGCGTGGCCCATCCTTAGGAAGAAAAATTATAGTCATTGAATAATTTATTTGAAAAATGGTTTAAGGCTATTGAGAAATGTGTGTGTGTGTGTGTGTGTGTGTGTGTGTGCATCCTACCTTCGAGCTACACCCCCTAGTCTCAGTAAGTTGCTGCACCTCACTAAACTGCCAAAGCTGGCCTCAAATCTGTAATCCTGTCTCAGCCTCCCAGGTACTGGGATTGCAGATGTGCGCCATCATGCCTAGCTAAGAAATATTTTTGATGCCATATTAAATTTAGCCTGTATATGTGAATATACCATTGCTGCCATAGATTTTATAAAACTATTATAATGATTTTATAATTGATAATGCTTTTGGAATATCAGAATTTTATTTTTCTGTAATCTTTTAAGAACATAAAGTACCTTTGTATCAATTGGAAGATGTATGTTAATTTAATCAATAAAAATAAAAATTGATTCCTTTAAAAAAAGATATAAATCTCATAGTACATACACATACATACATGTAGTTGATGGAGCTACCAATTTTGTGAAGCTTCTTTTTAGAAAAATAAATTTGCCTGCTGTAGTATCTTTGAATTTTCTAACGATAGCCTTCTTATATATATTTCATTCCACTTACTCTCTTGAAAAAAACAGGTCCAATACTCTTTCCACTGAGGGGTAGGATTGATGTTCCTTCACCCCAAATGTAGACAAAAGCTTGTGACTGCTCCTAACCCACAGAAATGATAAGAGATAATAAATGATTATTGTTATTTTAAGACACTACATTTTAAGATGGTTTCTTATGCATCATTAAGCAACAGGAACACCTGTGGTTCATCTTAGTTATCATCTTATCTTTTACAAAACAAGTTTTTTTATTAAACTGAAAAGTTTATAACTTTATTTAAAACACATTTAACACGTGCCAACTGATTTTTTCCATTGTAATGAAAACTGCAAGAAAGACTTGTGGCTGCTTTGTCAGGTGGTGGAATTCAGGAACATCATGCAACTGTATTTGGCATAATGATAATAGCTAGCATTACTGACCCTTTGTTACAAGTGCTCCAACTATCTGTCAAATATTTCTTAGAACCTAGAGACTTATCATTCCTTGTAGGGAGTTTGTAAATAAAGGAAAACTATAGCAGAACACATTTGGAATTATAACCAAAATTCTAAAAATGCCATTTCTAAGGCAAGGTTTAAAAATTTACTTGTTCCTGTGCCTTTTTATGTGAAAAAGAACCTCAGCAGGTAAATGGGCAGCAGACAGCTCACACTTCAATGCCATGATATGCAGATAAAATGCACCAAGTCAAAAAAGTAGCTTACTTCTACATGTACTTTGGGTCAGGCTCATCTATCCTAAACTTCCCATATGTAATTTAAATTGCAATAGCCTGAGATGATAGATAACTGACATTCTCATTTCCCTGAGAACATACTGCAATAAAAATGCTGATATTTCTTTAAAATACACACATACTCATATATGCACACACCCCTGATATCAAATCTTACATTCCCTCCACCCAGAAAATATGACTAGGTCATTTAAGCAATCCCTGCATCTATTCACAGAAAATCAGCAGGTCAGGTAGAAAATGACTCACCCTACACACCAGTTGTGCAGAATGTTGCAGGGTCTGAATTGCTGCCAAGATACTTGGCATTGGCATATCCCCACTTTTCAATCTGCTAGAATGCACTTAACCTACCACTGCTATTCAGTGTCCTATAACTGTAATACAAGTGCCTGTGTATTTACCTGAGCTCAACTATTCCCTTGGCCAGAAACACTTCCAAACAGGGTGATAAATATAAATGTCTGCCATTTCCAAAAGCACATATAATAAACATTCCTGAAATACTTGAAAGCCCATAGTTAATAATAAGCCTTTGTGAACATACACTAGAGAACAAGGGGCAGAAAGAACTTTATTAGCACCACATTATTTATTATTTCTACAGTGACATCCTTGCAGAATTTTCTCTTAAATATGAAAAATTCAATATCTCAGCTGTTGAAGGCCCTGATTTAGAATCTCAGAATACCAGATGAATTCTAGGCGTTATTGTGGAAGTGTTCGTAAGATCATCTCTTTAAGCAGACCATTGAAATCTTCTCTTTAAATCAATGGTTACTAATTCACCTTTTTGATGATTTCAAATATTTGCTGTCCTCAAAGGGAAGCTTACATAGATGATTGATAGATAGATAGATAGATAGATAGATAGATAGATAGATAGATAGATAGATAGAAAAA
The DNA here is from genome assembly GCA_004027655.1 of Graphiurus murinus. Lineage (NCBI taxonomy): Eukaryota > Metazoa > Chordata > Mammalia > Rodentia > Gliridae > Graphiurus > Graphiurus murinus. Next base: position 133,273 of record PVLC010001171.1, on the reverse strand, counting down.
AGATGCAAAGATACTGATAGATAGGTAATGGAGATAGGAAATAGTGGAGAGATCAGGAAATAGTGGAGATCAGATTAAAACAAAGTTAATCTGTCAACATTCCAGTTAGCCAACAGAACAGCAAATTACTCCCAAATTTTTGTTACTTAAAACTACAATCATATCTTTTACAATATAAACTTCTAAATCTTTCCAATAGTAATCATTAGTTTACTTTATCCTCATTTTAAACTAAATTTTACTTCCAAGTAAAAAATATATTCTTCTTTAACTCTATGCTGATCAGATGCAATATTTTTAATTTTGTTATTAAAGATAGCAACTCTATCTTTAATTACAAGATAAATGGGTAAATGAAGACTTTTAGACTAGAAATACAATATTAATGTACTTCAAATCCTTATTGCTTTTTTGTGGGGGGAGGGCTACTGGGGACTGAACTCAGAGGCATTTTTTTCAAAACAGAGTCTTGCTACATTGCTGAGGCTGTCCTTGGACCTGCGATTCTCCTGTTTTAGCTTCCCAAGTATTAAGATAACAGGCATGTGACACCACAAGCAACAAAATCCTCATTTCTTGATTGACTTTATCTACCCCATCAATGTTTATTTTGGAACCTTAAACTTTTGTAAGCAATATTATATTGGCATTATAAATTCTAAGTGGAAGATTATTTACAGGCATTTTATTTCTAATAGAGTTGACCTTAGTATTACCAAACCATTTTGACAGATAGGTATCTAATTTAAGCATCAACCATTTAGTTTTATAATTAGTTGACAATTTCCCATGGTCCTTTGCTCTACTTTTGGTCTGTTGTAACACATAAAGTGGTTTAACAAATACTTTATCATAAACTTTCTCTTCTTCAAATCAATGGCTATTATTTCACTTTTTAAATGATTACATATATTTGCTGTTCTCAAATTAAAAACTGACCATTATAGAAAAACACATATCCCATCACCTTTATTCTGCATTAGTCATTTCTATTTTTCTATCTCCAAATATTCTTTTATTTCCAAATTATGATACATTCAAATAAGTTTTATAAAAATGAGAAAGTACAGATGTATAATAACACTAATATATTTCACCTGCTCCATGAAAGAAAATGTCAAGATTAGGTGTTCATAAAATATAATATTCTGACTATATGAAATAATTTTAATTGAATTATTTGTCAAAATAATTGAATATTCACATGTAATTATAAGAAATAATCAGATATACCTCTTGTACACTTTGCCCACTATCCCCCTATAAGATTTTTCAAGACCATAATACCAGGATACTGACACTGATATAATCCACTAATTTTATTCATATTTCTCCAGTTTTACTTGTACTAATTTGAATATGGCTGTGAGAATGTGTGTGTGTGTGTGTGTGTGTGTGTGTGTGTGTGTGGTGTGTGTGTGTTTGTTAAGGTCTATATGATTTTGTCACCTGTGTATATATATATGCATTCACCACCACAGCAAAGATCCTGAGTTCCAACACCACAGCACCATCCTTTATAATGAAAATCATCTCCCTCCTTACATAGGCTCACATGCTCCTATTTCCACCCCTATAAAATTACTACTCTGTTCCCATTTCTCCATTATTTTAAAATGTTATATAAGTAGAATTATATAGTATGCCAGCTTCTGAAATTATGTCATGTAAATATGTGTTGTGTGTATGCACAGGCATGCATAATTCCCTGGAAATTCATTCACTTTGTTGTATATATCAATAGTTTGTTCCTTTTTATAGCCAAGTAATATTCCATGGTAAGCATGAGCTACAACAAAAATATTTTCCCTGACTTTCTAGGTTGTATTTTTAACCTCTTCACCTGGGCTTTCAGAGTAAATGTTTTTAATTTTGATGAGATTTGATTTATCATTTTTTCTTTATCCTTCATAATTATGGTTTTGAGCCTAAAAACTTTTTTGCTTAGGCTTAGATTACAAAATTTTTTTCTATTTTTTTTAATTTAATACTTTCATATTTTACATGTATCTATGATCTATTTTGAGTTTATTTTTGTGTACAGTGTGAGACTTAATTTAAGGTTAATTTTTCCCTGTGAATGTCAAATTGTTCCATTTGTTGAACAGACTGTCCTTCTTCCATTAAATTGGTGTTGTATCTTTGTCAAAAATCAGCTGAACATATTTGTGTGAGACTGTTTCTGGGTCCTTTATCCTGTTTCATTAATCCGTATATCTGTCACCCCACCAATACCAAGTCTTAATTATTGTAGTCATAGAGTAAAACTTAATATCAGGTAGAGTAATTCTGTCCATATTATTATTCTCTTTTTAGAATATTTTAGCTATTTTAGGGCTTATGTCTTATCTAATAAATTGAGAACAAGCATGTCTATGTTTACAAAAACTTACTGGAATTTTTTAAGGAATTACATTAGTATGTAATTCCATGTAGGGTCTAAAATTTGAAATTGAAGCAAGAAACAAAAATATTCTAGCATAGAAAAGTAAATATAGATAATACTATGGCAATGAAAGATAACTAATCAGCAAATTTGGAATAAAAAATGAATAAGAAAAAACACATATTTGGATATGGATGTATGTACTTACACATTTGTGTATGTGCAACGAAAATATGATTATGACTCAAAGAATTAAGTTTAATGATACAGTTACAGAGTATTTTGCAATAAAAACAATACCTTGATTGCAGCAATAGAATTTTCAACTATTATAGACATTTTGGGAGAAAGAGAGTTTAGAAGTTCTCAATAGCAAGATGCCTATATGGATACACACACATCTTGGCTTATTAGTCAACTAAAGCCATCCACTTTTAAAGATAAAAGAGAGATGAAAAGTTATTTTTATTAGAGTACACTCTAAATTTCTAGGCAAGGATAAGGAAAGGGATGTGCTTTTCCTCATAGAGGCTCTGCAATTGGAACCAAGGTCAGCATTGAGCACTGGAGAGAGTTTCAATCATTCATTCACTGTTCACTGGGATTCCTATTGATGTAAAGCATCCTAGGTAAGTATTGTTAAGATGGAAAAGCAATAACACTAGAAGTGCTTTTCTAGTCCCATGCTAACCAATCAGAAAGAATTTGTGATGGAACCAGTGGAAATTGAGCAAAATTACCTTGTTAACTTCAGAGTTTTTAGTAGCCAGAACTATACCCAGAGTGGATTCTAAAAAGTTCAGAGAAAGGTAAATATAATTCACCTGGCCTCAATTTCTATAAGAAATGACATTTTAAGACGGCTTAAGGGCTCTTAAAATAATAATAGTTCTAGGATCCTAGGGGGAATACTAAGAAAAATGATATGACTACACCTCAAACTCCCAGAGAAGCCTGAAGGTAAAATGGACAAAATTGAGATAGAAATCAATGCCTAGCACAGGACTTGACAATGTAGGTATGCTTAACTCATATTTGGCAAAAGAATGGATGGATATTGTAAACCAAGATAAGCATAAAAGTGCATATACTATAAACCAGGAGAGTTAAAGTATGCGTTATCCACTCACATAATTATTCACTTAAGAAATAAGTTATTAAACTTTCAAAGATCTCACAGTCCAAAGCGAGAAAGTGTTATGAAAACAAAGGCAACTAAATACAAGAAAGTAAATTACAAACAGATAACTGTTCAAAATGCTTATGGGACAGTCAGGCTGGACTTATTAAGTAACTATAATTGAGGGAAAGGGACTATAAAATCCTTTACCATGTAGTTAACATTTGAATAATTTTGAGTAGAGGAGGTACATAATGTGTTGCATAAAGCACTCTTTATATAAATTTTATTTAAAAAGAAAAAGAAAAGTCTATACTGTTTCACAAACTAACAGTGAAATAATGAGCTCAGAAAAAAAGGTTACTAGGCAAGCTGCCTGGGTGGGGTTTAGAGGTTGGCTAACACTACAAAGGTTGAAAAGATTTTGCTTATGATTTGATTCTTTACTGCTTCCTTAACTTGCATGTTTCCAACTTATTCATAACCTACTGTTATGAATCCTCCCAATGGCCTAGTGATTCTCAACCAGTGAGTTAAACCCTGGCAGCTCATTAAAGTCAACAGAAGAACTTTTATAGAAGATGTCTGCCTAGGTCTATTTCCAGGGATTCTGTTTCAATTGGTCTGGGGTAGGAGTCCCTGTGCTTCCAACGGGAACTGATACCCTTCAAAAGGATATCAGGAAAATCACTCTGCAGGAAGTAACTCTGGCCTACCATAATGAATAAGTGCCTAACCGAAAGAGATTAAACAAATATTTAAAAAAAGAATTAATGCCATGGAGTTTCACACCAGTTTAGAAATTCATGACTCATGTCATCATACAAAAGAAATTTGCCCAAGATAGCTTTGTTAATTTCAGTCATGATCTTTAAAAAAAGGAGTTGAATATATGAATGCTCCCTAATGATTTGTGACAAGTGATCTTTAATGTATTTAGGCAATACTTGGGGGGCACTGAAAAAGTTTCTGGTGAGTACCGACAAATTAAGATATGTATATTATAAGAATAAGAACCATTCTAGCTGCATTCAAGAAAATTGATTGGAGAAAGGCAAAGATGCTTCCAAGAATTTTTGTTTGGGAAGCTAGATAATGGTCCGTAGGTATCCTTCACTGAGATGATAACTAGAAAAAAAATGAAGGAGTAGCAGTGGAGTTAGAAGAGAACATGATAAGTTCTTATCTAGATATGTTGACTTTGGTTACATATCTGACATAGCAATGCATACACAGACTGGGAATTCAGGAGAATGGAATTAGAGATGCAGGATATGTATTTGGGATCTATTTATACATAGCTGGGGAACACATGAACTTGTAGAATTCTCTTTAAGAGAAGAGAATACGGGGTAGAATTTAAAGGAACACTAACATAGGCAGTATAAAAATATTCACAAAACCAGAGAAGCAGAGGGAATATCAAGAGAGTATAGTGGGTTCTAAGGGAAAGCATAGTGGGTACTAGGGGAAAGGAGTGTTAAAGAAAGGACTGAAGACTAGTTGCAAAACTAGAGAATGGAGCATAAATCTGATTATACTAGATTAAAGACGCAAAGTAAAGTAAAAAGTAGACACAAGAATTGGAAAAGTTTCATAAAAATGGCAGGTTAGGACTTTCTAGCACTCAAATCCCTGCCAGAATCTTCATTTGAACAATTATCTGTGGAAACAAATACCTTCCTAGAGCTAAGTAAGTCAAATGGGAGATCACAGCATCTGGATATAGTATAGAAATGAGAAAAAGACACATTGAAAAGGGTAATAAGGACAGTTTTATAGTACATGTGTCACCCTCTAACAAATGCAAATAACAAAGTCTGGAAAGAAACACCCTCCCCTTAGGGGTAGAGGTGAAAGTAACTTTTTCTTGGACCCAACACAGGGCCTGTCCCAATAAAACCCAGTGCTGGGCAGGATATGCTGGACCCAGACTCCAGACTGGTACACACAGCCTAAGCCTCCAGGCTCACCTTGGTGCCAGGCCAGATCCCACGGTCCCACATTCCAGGCTTCTTAGTGGGCTCAATCTCTAAGCCCACTCCAATGCCAGCCTGACCCAAGAAGCCCCAAGTTCTAGATCAGCTCCAGCCCTGGGCAAACTCTGGCGGCCCTCAGCTTCACACCTTTTCCAGCAGGAAATCAGTCTCTACAAATTAAGGCTCAGGCCCACTCCTAGACAAGGTTGGCCCCAGCACCTCCATGTTTCAGTCTGCCCCCAACACTGAGTGGCTCCTATGGCCCCAAGCTGTAGGACCACCCCAGCATCTCAGAGCCCTAGTCAGCAGGCCAGCATTCATGAACCTAGCCTCCATAGACCTTCACAGAATCAAACTTCAGGCCCAGCTCAAATTTCAGGCCAACTCAGAGCCAGATCATCCCTTCCAGTACCAGGCTTCAGGCCCCAGCACCAGGAATAGAAGCTCCTGGCCTCCTTGATTTCAGAAGTACTCGTATGGCCCAGTGTTCCAGAAAACCCAAGATTCAGGACTATTCCAAGACACCAAGACTCAAGTTCATCCCATTAGACCCCAGCATTTTCTACTACAAACTTAGATTTCAAGATTTACCCCTGTGGATCCAAGTGCAAGTGGATCTGGGATCACAGCCAGTTCTGTGGGCCTATCCTCCATTCTACCATCTGCTCACCAGCCTCCAGGTTTTCCCCACAGACTCAGGCCTTAGGCTGGTTCCCACAGTCCCAGACCTTAGGACAACAACTATGATTTCAGGCCACAGCTTATAGATCCAGGCTTTAACCTTGCTCCAGAACCAGACTAGCTCCAGGCCCAATAGACGCTGGTACCAAGCTGGACCCCACAGACTGAGGTTCAAGGATGACACCTAAAGACCCAGGCTCCAAGTTAGCACCCACAGACTAAGGAACCAGACCTATCCCTGCAGACTCAGGCTTCAGGTTCAGTGCAGCACCAGGTCAGCACTCTGACTCAGGCTCACTTCAGGGAACCCAAGTAAAGGCCCATCTCAGGGAACCCAAGTAAAGTAAACACCTGCAGACTCAGGCTTATGACCACCTCACTTCCAAATCAGCTCTTATGGACCCAGGCTTTAGCACCGTCCTTGTCAACACAGGCTCCAGGCTCACTCTTGTGGACTCAAGTTATAGACCCACACCCATGGATCAAATCAACAGGTCTACACTAATGGATCTTGGTTCCAGGCCCAACCTTGCAGACTGTCTGGGCTCAATCATTTGCTGATCTCAGCAGCAGACCAGCCTGTCCAAGGACTCTAGCAGAAAGCCCGTCCATGAGCCATGGCTATATAGCCTGCCAGAATCTCTGGATGAGCTGACTGATGAAGCATTTTCCCAGACAAAGCCAGTCTGCAAAGATTAGAATAATGCTCTACTTTTTTTTAAATGCATAGAATTCAATGTAGGCCAACAAAAAAATGAAAAGCCAAGGAGATATAATGCTACAAAAAAAAAAAAAAATCCTAGTAGCTGAAATGAAGATATACAAACTGCATGCCAAAGAATTCAAAATAATTGTTTAAAAAAAAAAAAGGAGGGAAAATGTGATCGCTAGCAATTTTTAATATCAGATTATAACTCACTAAGGCAAGGGAAAAACAATTTAGAGTAGATAAAAATCATTTTTATAAAGTAGAATTGAATTAGAAAAATAGGAAAAATACTTTGCATATGGTAGATAAATAATATTTAATAAAATATTTAATTCCTCTAAAAATAATTGTTTTAAGAAAGTTCAGCATATTTGAAAATACAGGTAAACAATTCAACAAAATCAAGAAAAAAGATTTCCAAAACAAGAAATTTGATAGGTAGAAATTATTTTTAAAAATCAAACAAATTCTGAAACTGTAAAATACATTGAATAAATTGAAAAAATGATAACATCGACAGCAGAAGTGATTAAGCAAAAGAATCTGGGCACTAAAAGAAATATTATTTGAAAATACACAGAAGATAAAATGAGAATAAAAAGGAATGAAGAAAACTTATGGGTTTATGGGAAAGCATCAAATTTTTAAGTTATAGAGCTTCAAAAGTGAGACAAGAGACAAAGAAATATATAGCTTATTTAAATAAATAGCAGAAAACTTTAAAAATCTGAGTAAAATTATAAATACTCAGGCAGAGGGAGCTCAAAGGTTTTTAGTCAGATTCAATCTGTTCAAGATCACACCAAGGCATGTTTTAATCAGATTAGCAAAAATCAAAGACAAAGGAAAAAAGAAATTGCCAAGCAAGAATAACTTATCCATTAAGTCTGTGCTCCAGAAATGAAGGAGAGATAAATGCTTTCCTATACAAACAAAAGATGAAGGAGCTCATCGTCACCAGATCAGTATTACAAAAAATATTAATAGAAGTTCCTCAAGCTGAAAGAAAAGGATGCTATTTAGTAATACCAAAACATACAAAAGCATAATATTCACTGGTAAAAGTAAGTACTTTCCAGTAGATTCTAATACTGTGAAGATGTTACATAAATAATTTATATCATTAGTATGGAAGTTAAAAGACGATCTATTATAAATAACTATAGGTGCAATAAACTGTTAAGAGACACACAATATACAAAGATATAAGTTGTGACATGAAAAACAAAAGGGGAACAGTTTTTTATGCAAAGTTAATTTTTTAGCTTAAAATAGCCTGTGATACCTATAAAAGTGTTTTGTGTAAGCCTATGGTAACCACAAAGCAAAGACCTTTAGGAGACACACAAAACAACAAGGAAGTAAAGCACAGCACCAGGGAAAATCACCTAATCACATAAGAAGAAAACCAGAGGAAGAAAGAAATAAAGGATCTACAAAATAATCAGAAAACAACAAAATTGGAGTAGTAAGCCCTTACCTATCAATAATTACCTTAAATGTAATTCATGGAAATCCTCCAATTAAAAGATAAGGAGTAGTTAAATGGATAAAAACCAAAATCAGAATCAAGATTTGGGTATACTAGTTATAAGAAACTCACTTTACCTCTAAGAACACCTAGCTAGAGTAAAAGTAAAGAAATGGTAAAAGATATTCCATGCTAATGGAATCCAAGAGGAAGAGGAAGTGGCCATATCAGGTAAAATAGACTTCAAGTAAAAAAAAAAAAAACAACAACAAATAAGGTCATTATACAAAGAGGCCAATTCATCAAGAAGTTAGAAAAATTATAAACATATATGTATTCATCAGCAGGATACCTAAATATATAGGGCAAACATTAATAGCTCTGAAGGGAGAGCTAGACTATCATAAAAGTAAGGGACTTTATTCCACTTTTCCCAATGGAAGGGCCATCAGGACATAATGTCAATAAGAAAACGCTGGACTAAAATTATTCTTTAAATCAAATAGGTCAAAGAGACTCTATGAAACTCTTCATCCAAGTACATCAGACTACACATTCTTCTTTAGGACAGACATTTTACAGAACAGAGCATATATTATGTCACAAAATAAGCCTTTACAAATTTAAGAAATTCAGACTCACATCGAGTAGTTTTCTGACCACAATGGTATGATATTAGAAATAACAGAAATGTTTAAAAATTTAAAAACATGGAAATTTTAAAAACATTCTTTGAAACAACAAATATGCCATGAAGAAATTAAAAGGAAAATTTAAAAGTATCTTAAAATAAATGATAATTGAAACACAAAATACCGAAACATATGAGCTACAGCAAAAGCAGTTGTTGGAGGGATGTTTAGAGCAATTGACACAGTAAAGGGAAGAAAGATCCCCCAAAACAACCTAATAGTACACCTCAAGGAACTAGAAAAACAAGAGCAAACGAATCTCCTAAATTCAACAAACTTTTAGCTAGATTAAGAAAATAGAAAAACACAAATAAAATTATAAATGAAAGTAGATACAACTAAAACCACAGAATTACAAAGGATTATAACAGATTACTATAAAAAACTGTACAATAAATTGGATTACCTAGAAGAAATAGATACATTCCTAGACACATATAATCTAAGACTGAATCATGAAAAAACAAAATCTGAACAAGTTGATAATAAGGAGACTGAATCAATAATATAAGTTCTATCATCAAAGAAAAGCCCAAGACCTAATGGCTTCACTGCTGAATTCTACCAAACAATAAAAAAAAAAAACTAACAACAATCTTTCTCAAGTTATTCCTAAAAGTTGACAAAAGGGATTCTTCCTAATTCATTTTATGAGGCCAGCATTGCCCTGATATCATAGCCATCCATGTACATTAAGAGAAAAGGAAATTACAGACCAATATCCCTGGTGAACAAAGATGGAAAAATTCTCAACAAAATACAGCAAACCATATTTAACAGTACACTAAAAGGATAATTCACCATGATAAAGTGAGATTTATCCCAGGGATGCAAAGATGATTCAAAGTACACAAAGCTAAATATGTGATACATCGTGTTAACAAAAGACAAAAACCATATGATCATCTCAATAGATTAAGAAAAAGAATTTGTCAAAATTCAACATCTTTTCATTATGAAAACTCTCAACAAGCCGGGCGTGGTGGCGCACGCTTGTAATCCCAGCATTCGGGAGGCTGAGACCTGAGGATCCGGGTTCGCGGTCAGCCTCAGCTACCTAGTGAGGCACTCCACAACTTAGTGAGACTCAGTTTCAAAATAAAGAATAAAAAATAGGGCTGGGGGTATAGCTCGGAGGTAGAATGCCCCTGAGTTCAATCCCCAGTACCGCCAAAAAAAAAAACCAAACAAACAAAAAAAAAACTCTCAACAAATAAGGTATGGAATAAATATACTTCAACACACACACACACACACACACACACACACACACACACACATACACACACACACTCCATGTGTGACAAGTCCACAGTTAAAATCATAAACAATGGTAAAAAGCCTTTGTCTCTAAGATCAGGAATAAAATAAGAAAGCTGACTCTTGTCACTTCTATCAAATATAGTACCAGATGTCCTAGCCAGAGAAATAAGGCAGAAGCAATAAATAAAAGCATCCAAATTGGAAAGGGAGAAGTTAAATTGTTGCTGTTGGCAGATTATATGTTCTTACACATAGAAAACCCTATACTCCATCAAAAAAAAAACTAAAAAAAAATTCATAAATGAATTTTGTTGCAGGCTGCAAAATCAGCATTCAAAAATCGGTTGCATTTCCATACATTAAAAATAAACTACCCAAAATAGAAATCAAGAACATACTCCATTTATGAAAACTACAATAAAATATTTTGGAATAAATTTAACCAAGAAAGTAAAAGAACTACATTAAAAACTATAAAATACTGATAAAAAATGAATAGGAAACAAAATAGTGGAAAGATACCATGTGTTTGTGAATTGAAAGAATTGGTTTGTTATAATGTCAATAAACCGGGCATGGTGGCACATCCTTGTAATCCCAGCATTTGGGAGGCTGAGATTGGAGGATCCAGGTTCCCAGCCAGCCTACCTAGTGAGGCACTCCACAACTTAGTGAGACCCTGTTTCAAAATAAAGAATAAAAAATAGGGCTGGGGGTATAGCTCGGAGGTAGAATGTCCCTGAGTTCAATCCTCAGTACCAAAAAAAAAAAAGTCAATACACCCAAAATAATCCACAGATTAAATGTAATCCCAATCAAAATTCAAATGTTGCTTTTCACAGAAAGAAAAATACTAAAGTTTCTATAGAGCCACAAAAGATCCTGAATAACAAAATCAATCTTGAGCAAAAAGAATAAAACTGAAAGAATCACACTCTCTGATTTCAAAACATATTATAAAGCTTCAGTAATCAAAAGTGACACATAGATTGATGTAGGATAATAGCTCAGAAAAAAAATTGCATATTTATGGACAATTGATGTGTGTTGCAGGAGAGGTATTGGGGATTGAGCACAGGGGCAGTCTACCTCCAAGCTACACCCCAGCCTTATTTTATTTGGAAACAGTGTCTCATTAGGTTGCTAAGGCTGGTCTTGAATCTGAAATTCTCCTGTCTTAGCTTTCAAAGTACTAGGATTACACAAGCAGGTGCCACCACACCTGGCTTGGACAATTGATTTTTGACACAGGTGTCAAAAATGCACTGTATAGGAACAGCTTTATTAATAAATTGTGTTTGAGAAAGCTGTATATTAAAATGAAGAAGAATCAAATTAGATATTTATGTTACACCATATACAAAAGTCAACAAAAATGGATTCGATTTATATCAGATACATGAAAGCATAAGAAACTGTTGGAAGAAAACAAAGAGGAGAAGACTTATGACACAGGTCTGGGCAGTGTTTCTTTTTGTTTTTGATTTTTGTATATGACCTCAAAAGCATAGATAACAAAAGTGAAAATAGAAAAGTAAGATTATAAACTAAAACTTCTACACAGCCAAGGAAACATTCAACTAAGCAAAAATATAAACTACAGAATGGACAAAATATTTGCAAACCATACATATGATAAGATGATGATATCTAAAATACATAAGCAACTCAAACAACTCAATAGAAAGGAGACAACTCAATTTAAGAAATGGGCAAGGGACCTGAATAGATTTCCTCCAAAGAAGACACATGCATGACCAATAGGTATATGAAGAAAAAAAAATTGACATTATACTAATCATCAAAAGAATACAAGTCAAAACCACAATGAGATATTACTCCACACCTACCAAAATGATTAAAGATAAATATTAGCAAGAATATGGAGAAAGCAGAACTCATGTACATGGTTGGTAGAAATGTAAATTAGCATAGCCATTATAGAAAACAAATGGTCATGGTCAATTCTCAAAAAATGAAAAATAGAACTATCATATGATTCAGCAATCCCACCTCTGGATATATATCCAAATGGCATTCTTATGTTTACTGCAGCATTATTCCTAAATTTCAAGATATGGAATAAACCTAAATGCCGATCAACATATGAACAGATAAAGAGGTGGGATGTATACATACTGGAATACTGTGCAGTCTTGAAACAGAAGGCAACAATAAAATGAACTTGGAGAACATTGTGTTATGTGAAATAAAGCAGGCACAAAAAGACAAACACCATTTTTTTTTTTTTACTTTTTGTGACTGACTAATTTCACTTAGCATAATGTTTTCCAGTTCCATCCATTTCCCTGTAGTCAGTCACACAAAGTAGAAAATTGGATGCTTTCCCTAATATGCGGGAGCTAGGGAGAAAGTGAGACATTAGAGGGACTCTGGAATGAAGAAGGAGAAACCTTAGATGAGCAAAGAAGGTGACTTAACTGAAGGTGATGGTGGGGGCAGAGGAAAATACCCTAATACACAGGATGTACTTTCACAAACATATCAAAATCAATCACTAAACTGAACTTGAGATGGAGGGAGTGAGGCGGGAATTGGGGAAGGGTTAAATGTGAGATGTGTGTATTTATGCTTTTACCAGCTTGTACCTAACACAGATAGGTGATTACAATGTACCAATAAAAAAATAATAATAAAAAAAATAAAGAAGACAAATACCTATATATTCTCACTTATATGTGGAACCTAAAAATATCCAATTCAAAGAGGCAGAGTAAAATGGGATGAAGTGAGGGGAAAGTATAATTTAGAAGACATGAAATTTCAGTTAGATAGGAGGAATTTCAAGAAATTTATTATGCAACATGATGGCTATGGTTAATAGCAACGCATTATATTCTAGAAAAAATGCTAAGAGAGTAGCCTTTAAGTGCTCTCACCAGAAAAATGTTAAGTATGTGAGGTAAGATATACATTAATTAGTATGATTTAAGTGTTTCACAACATATACATATTTTAAAATATCACTTTGTACATGATTTACAATTTTTATCAGTTTTCCAAATTAACTTTTTATAAAGTAAAATCAAGAATAGTTACCTCCTTTGGGAGGCTGAGACCAGAGGATCCGGGTTCACGGCCAGCCTCAGCTACCTAGTGAGGCACTCCGCAACTTAGTGAGATCCTGTTTCAAAATAAAGAATAAAAAATAGGGCTGGGGGTGTAGCTCAGAGGTAGAATGCCCCTGAGTTCAATCCCCAGTACCGCAAAAATATATATATATATATATACATATATACATATATATGTATATATATATGTATATATATAGTTACATCTTTAAAGACCTTTGCAAGGCTAATTAAAAATATTTTCCTTTTGTTTTTGAAGCATAACATATATTCAATTTAGCACTAAACCTTAACTGATATTTTTGTATGAAGATTTTAACACCTTTGTTCTATTGAAGATAATGTGTAAGAGAGAAATATGGTGATGCTTAGGAATGAGAAAGGATAATTATTAAAATACATCAAGGTGTCTGAGACAGAAGCAGGACAGGTGGAGGATTCACCAGAGAGGAAGTCAGTAAAGAGGCAGAAAGGAAGAAAGCATGAATGAACTTGAGGGGGGTGAAGTTTGATCCAAGGTTTGGTGAGAGGATAAGAAGGCTGCTCTTGCCTACCAGCTTCGATTTTCTCAGCAAGGTAGGAGAGGCCCGATAACGAGAAAGAAATGGCAGAATCCAAGGTTTGAGAATGGAATAGGAGAAGAACTGATTGGGAACTGCAGAACTGCCAAGCTGGGCATAGTGGCACATACCTATAATTCTCCTACTTGGGAGGCTGAGCCAGGAGAATCACAGTTTCAAGACCAGTCTCAGCAATTTAGCAAGACCCTCAGCCACCTAGTGAGACCCTGATTCAAAATTAAAATAAAAGGAGCTGAGGGTATAGTTCAGAAGCAGAATGCCCCTGGATTCAGTCCCTTGGATCTACCCCCCCCACCAAAATAAATAAATAAATAAATAAATAAATAAATAAATAAATAAATAAATAAATAAATAAATAAATAAAAGAATTGTCAAAGAGTATTGAAGTCCCATTACCCTTCTTTAGTTAGAAAGAGTATCATTTTGGGGGTAGTGAGGTAGTGATAGCTAATTGGCAGAAGTTATATGAAAACGAACTTCAGGGCTCAATTCTACCCAACAGAATGTGGGAACTCAGTGTGAACAAAACACAACTAAAATTAAGATCTGTCACTTCTCTGTCACTGGAATGGTTGAAGTAATGGTGACAGATATTGAGTACCTCTTGAACTTTTCAACTGTTTTATACAAATTCTTGTACACAGGTTGTTGGGGACTGTTATTTTTCATATTCCAACAAGGAACCTACAGCACAAAGAAGATGAGGGATTTCCCCAAGATTAACAGCTACAAAGTGGCAAGAGTTTTAAATAATGACATGGATGCCTGTCCAGAAGGAAGTGGGCAGGATGGAGTCCAGAATCTCTGGGATATGGGGAGGAGTTAGAGAATTGAGGATATTTTGCCAAACAAAGACAGACAGCAGCAAATAACTATCGCTTCAATACTTATATCGTTGCCATATGGAAAATGAATTACACTTTAATATTACGTAGCTTCAGGGAACTGAACTAAAACTAATATGCAAACACTATAAGGAAGGAGTTTTCATTTGGAAACAATGATTTTCATGGTCATAAGAAATGCTGGTGAACTAGAAGGGACAGCTTCACAAAGTGAAGTTCTAGTAACTGAGGACTTTGAGCCAAAGGCTAACGGGGTGGCAAGGGGTGGGGGGGTGGGAAGGAGAGGGTTGGGATCAGGTGCAGAGAGGGCAGACTGGCCCAGATAAAACTCAACCCCTTTTCTAACGCTGAGTCAGCCTCTCATGTGCATGTTATTAACCCACAATAAACACCCACTATTTTATGCCCCCTCCCAGAGTAAGAATGTTGGCAGATACATAAAACATTGGATCCATGTTACCGCAATATTAGGATATAACAGATAAGAAAATGCTATGCCATCACCACTAGATCTTGGCTTCCAATTATTTCAAGGGTTCTAATAATTCAGATGGGGTAGGAAGGGAAGGAGAAATGAAATTCTTTAGCTTATAATTTAACCTCTCCTAAGAACAAGCAAATAATCTTCTGGTAATTATAAAACTGTTTCCTGTCCAAAATGATCCCTTTTGAAGCTTTTAAAAAAATAATCTATATTTCTCTGGCCTTTTTCACACTCTCTCACGTTTAAGGCAAAGAGCTCAAACAAGAAATGTGGAAGCTCTTCTCTGAGCAGAGGTCAGTGTTCCTGGTGCTATGCCAGTTAACGAGAAGGCTTTCTTTTCTCTCTCTCCTAAGAGAACTGCATGCTAAGAAGTAAAATGATCTCCGCCTGCACATGATGCCAAGAGGAGGTCCATGATCAGTTCTATTTGACACTTTGGCTGCCAGCTTTATTGAAAAGATTCATATGCTTTACAGGTTTCTATAAGGAATTTCAAGTTTTGATCCTGGCCTGCCCTAGAGAAACGTTTCCTTAAAGCACATCTTGTTTTTTAATTTTACAGAAACCTTACTGTGTCCATTCTCCAGTTCCTCACTGAAGTATCTTTTATTTGTTACCTGCTTGTTCAGAATATTAAGATGCCACAATTACAAACAACTATCATTCCAATCCATCATAATGTTTGAACCATATAGCCCTTAATGCATACAGTAAATCTTGTAAGGGTGGCCATAATATATTGAAGTAAATGATGCATTTTGGAATACATTTTACAGTGACTTCTCTCCTTGATTTTTCCCCTCAAAGAGCTGTGCTCTTTGCAATTTCTCTCAAATATGGCCATATATGATTGGGCAATATAGTTTTCCACTTTAGTCTAAACCACTATATGCCTGATTCTAACTTTTATTTTAATCATTAAATACAGATTTCCACTCATTTGTCAATAATGACATGTGATGATACTAGGCACCAGATAATGTTCAAAAACATCTCAGCAATTTTGCTGCTTGGAAATAAGATTACTGTTTTTCTCTTTCTTTTAAATCATTACAAAGCTATCATATGGGAAAGGAAGTTATGCAATTTGGATCAGGTTTTTAACCATTTCAAGAGGAAATTGCCCAAGGCAACATCACAGCTGAAATATTTGCATTTCAGTCCATGCCTTCCTATCTTTACCAATTGTTAGAAGCAAATCCAATCAGGAATATTGGAAGTTAGTAGCAGTAATGCAACATGAAGATGGAGATGTATAAACTTATCACAAAGATGTGTGTCCCTTTCATTTACATTGATCTGTGTAATGAATAGTAAGAGAAGCATTGCCTTTTTTTCTTTTTAACTTTTACCTTATTCTGGTAACTAGTACAAAAGACCCCCCACACCCGAGCTTGAGTTCTGTTTCTATCATTTGTCAGCATGTAGCAAACTCTCTCTCTCTCTCTCTCTCTCTCTCTCTCTCTCTCTCTCTCTCTCTCTCTCTCTCTGTCTCTCTCTTCTTTCCCCTCCCCTTCCCCTTCCCCTTCCCCTTCTCCTTCTCCTTCCCCTTCCCCTTCCTTTCCCTTCCCTTCCATTTCTCTGTAAAACCAGGGTTTGGACGAGATGATCTCTAAAGTTGTATCCAGCTGCACAACCTCTTTCCATGAGACAATATTTCTCAATAAGCAATTAAGAAAAATAAAAAATTAAGTGAGATGGTAATCAAGAATATGTCATTCAAAGGCTATATGAAAACAAATTATCCTCCTGAACAACTCAATAGGGATATTGTTCTGCTTCAGTGAAAACAGATGAGAGAGCTGGGCTTGATGGTGTACACCAATAATCCCAATACTTGGGAGGATGAAACAAGGGGATCACAGGTTTGAAGCCAGCCTCAGCAACTTAGTGAAGCTTTCAGCAACTTAGTAAGATCCTGTTTTTAAATACAGCTTAAGGTATAGCTCAGAGGTAGAATGCTCCTGGGTTCAATCCCCAGCACCATATAGATATATATACATGTATGAGAGAGAAGGAAACTTTCTGTTTTATAACATTTTGGCAAACCCCATGAGTGGGGCCACAGTAAAGCACCAGGATTTGAAGGCTAGCATGCCCAACTAAAATGGGCATAAAGGTGGGAAAGTGTAGGTGTGGTGAATGGAGGGTGGTCTGATCAGCTGCAGCCTGGTCACATCTGTCTTTATTTACTCCTTAGTCTCACTCATTCATTCAACATGCTTTTATTGAATAAATATTTAGTGAATACCTATAGCGTGCCTAGAACTCTTCTAAAAGCTATGACTATCTATAGAACTAATTGTATAAGAGAATTTTGTAACCCTCATAGAACTTGCATTTTATTTAGAGACAAAAAATAATAATTAAGAAAGTATATAAATATATATTTCAATTTCCTGTAGATGTGCAATATTCCAATAATTCTTTTTATTTATTGTGGTATTGAGGATTTAAACCAGAGGCATTCTGTCCTTGAACTAAACCCCTAGCACTATTTTGCTTTTTATTTTGAAGCAGAGTCTCGCTAACTTACCACACACTGCTTGTTTCCACTGGCAATGCTCCTGGCTTAGCCTCCCAAGTAAGAGGATTGCAAATGCCTGCCACCATGCCAGGCTTCCAAAGATTCTCAAAGGAAGGTAATGTGATAGGGACTGACTCAAGATGAAGCTATTTAGAGAGACAGAGATAGTATCTTTGGCTAGAATATGAAGTAAAGGAGACAATAAAAATATTTCTGGAAGAAGTTTATGCTTCATCAACTTAGTAGCCAAGATCTTTCCTTCCATTATATTTTCTAACTATTTTTAGAAAAGTCTTAGAAAGCTTGATTAAGTATATAATTGCAAGGAATATTTAAAATATGGAGATTAGCTGAATGTATCTTCCCCAAATTCTCATGTTGAAATCCTAACCCCCAGTGATGATGGAGGTGGAGCCTTTGAAAGGGGATTAGGCCATGAAGGTGTGAAAGAAACCACTGCCTTTTCAAAATTGCCCCAAGGGATCCCATTTGCCCCTTTAGCCATGTGAGAACACAGCTAAATAGCATTATCTATGAAACAGATAGTGGGCCTTCCCAGACATCAAATTTCTCAGCATTTAGAACTGCAAAAAGTAAATTTCCATTGTTTATAAGTTACTCACAGTATACTGTATTTTGTTATACAAGCCCAAATGAACTAAGATACTAGGAGATTTGACAAAAGCATAGTACTTTCAGGGGTTAATATATTATTATGTCAACAGTCCTGGTTCTAAAAGAGGATACAGAATTAACCTAGCCACTTAGGTTCCAGGACCATCTTCTATTTGCCCACACAACTCATGCTTGATCACTTGCTAAGGGACTAGAGAATAGGGCTTTGCCTTTTCTCTGTTCACGTAGTGAAATATCTCAAGGCATCAGTGTGGTTTTTCTTTGAGATAATCAAATATTATTTAACACACACACACACACACACACACACACACACACACACACACACACAGCCTAGGGGATTTCTACCTCTGAGTTACTCCTAGTCTTTTTTATTTTTAATTTTGAAACAGGGTCTTACCAAGTTGCTGAGAGTCTCATTAAGTTCCTGAGGCTGGCCTCGAACCTGAGAATCTCCTCTATCTCAGCTTCCCAATTATTGGGATCATAGGCATGCACCACCATTTCCAGCTTGTTTGATATTCTTTTAACTGGATGTTTTATGATTCTTGAGATAGTTGGGAGACTCTAACTTACACTATACTCTAATCTTCTACTCTAAATGCTAAGGGCAGCTGGGACATTCATCACCCTTAGGAACAAACTTCATAGGTCTGTAATTTTCAGAGCTGTGCTAGTGAGGCAAGGTTATAGGACTGAGTCATGCAAAAATCAACTTGCCATCTCAGAAACAGGTGGCTTATTACAAAACAGCCCTGGTAAGAAATTATGAATACCTATAAAGTCATTCTAAATTTAGAATTCAAGAAGGTCTTATTTATGATGTGCCATCATCTACCTTTAAAACACTTTTTTATTTAGCATGATATAAGAAATAGCCACTTGAATAATTTCTATAAAAGTTACTGCAGGTTTTATTATATTTTTCAATATTGCTTATAGAATAATCTAAGCAATATTTTTTGTTAGAACCAGGACAGTATGGGTGGTGAAATGTAGGAATTAGGAAATATCAGACAGAATTGAGTAGAAATTTTAGCTCTGCCTCTTAATTACTGTATGAACTTGAAAAAGTAAACTATTGGCTTCAAGTCATTTTCCTGAAGAAAAAAAAATAATGGGAAACATAACATCTAAAATGAGAATTAAATGAGATGTCATCTCTAGTGGATTGGACCTAATACTTGACATACACAATAAAACTCTTACTGTCCTTTATTTTTCTTCATTGTTTAGAATTTTAGTTCTTATTGTTGTATTAAGGAGTGTTAACTCCTTCAGGTACTTTGCATATCCCTTATCATTGTTTTCTAGAAATGGATTAGGACTTTGAGATAATACAGATTAATAGCCATAATTACTAAATGTAGCCAAGTAGAATAATGTTTAAAGTCATTGGAATTGAAGGCACCCCAGCATCCTGAGTTTAAATCTTAGTTCTGTTTCTAGTTGGGTCATTTGCTGGTTTCACACCAGTCTCATTGGTTTATCCCTTTCTATCTTCTGCTAGTTTGGATCTTACATGTCCCCCAAAGGTCCACATGTTAAAGGGTTGGGAGGAGATGGGAATGTGGGGGAGGGGGGGCACTAAGTGCTGTGTGCATGTATGTCATTGTCAACATGATTTACATTATGTGAGACTATCATGCACCAAAAAAAGCAGTGATAGAAAGCTGACTAATACATCTTCCTCTTCAACATTAGACTGCTACAGGGCACAATTCTTGGCTTTAAACTACTGTCTAGCTATTCCAAGTTATTGATAACAAATAATATAACTTAAAAATAACTCCAATGTTAAATATTGCGTCTTTCACCTGATTGGCACAAATACTCAACTGTTTCCAAAGAGTTTATTCTTAATTGCAAAAGTGATCATTTTTAAAAATAAAGTTCAATCAAGTCATTCACCTAATTCAAAATCCCCAATGTCCTCCCATTTCACATAAAGACTAAGAACATTACAATGGGCTGAAAGGCCCCAAATGATATTACTTCCTCTATTTTACCTAATCTTTTCCTTAATTCCCCTTTACTTACCCCACTCCAATTGTTCTGGGTATTTCTTCAATATGAAAGGTATGCTTTTACCCCTAGAGTCTTTGCATGCTTGCTGTTTCTTCCTAGGCTGCATTTTTTTCTCAACTCCCTTCAAGTGTTTGTTCAAACTTTAGTAAGGTCTTCCTTGACCTGCCTATTTAAAATTAGTCTTTACTCATATTACTTCATATGCCCACCTTTGCCTTATTTCTCTAAAGCATTTATCACCATCTAATATCCTCTTCTAGTTTATTGCCTCTTGTCCATTAAAATGGAAACTCCATGGGGTCAGAGATTTGTTTCTTTCCTTCACTTTTCCAAGGCCTGATGCAACCAATATTTGTTGAATGAATTCATGAGTTCCAAGAGTGCTTTTGTTGGAATTTAGCAAATATTCAGCACAGTGCTGAGCACACGCTAAGTACAGAACAAATTGTAGCTATGATTATTATGTATGAAGCAGAATCAGTATCTATGTACATATGTAATACTGAACAACCATTCATATCACTATTTTCAATTTCACTCATTTGAGACTCTAATGACATTTTGTTTTTAATCCCCTTGAAACATTTATATTGGTTAAAAATAACTTCCTAAGGCAGAAATGAAGTCTTCAGGAGAGAAGATATCCTGTTGTCTCCAGAGTTTTGATAAGTGCACAAAAAAAAAAAAAAAAAAAAAAAAAGGGTATGTACACCTTGGCCACCATTTCTAGAGGGCTAACTTTGATTACCCTGGAGGTTGTTAATGCAGCTTTTATCACTGAAGAGATTATTGTAAAATTGCTGCAAGTTTGCTAAAAAGGATAAATGTTCCCAGAGAGATGGCAAGAGCAGTAAGGCAAGAGATTTAAGTGCTTCCACATGTATTATTATTTCTTAGTGAAAATATTAAACAGTTGGATCAACATTTGGGAGATTTATGATTCGGCTCAGAATTTAGTTTGGAAAAAAAAACTCACACAGCTTCAAGAAGTCTTGTTGAAAAAGTGGTGCTTTGCTCACCATCTGTATACATCATGAAAAGACTAAGAGCTGGTCAGCACAAATGACCCCTGTATTTGCAGATGGAAAATTCAAAACTTTAGTAAAATAGTAGTCTTCAGGCTGTGCCTAGATCTGAGTTACTTAGCTTCGTAAAACAGTAGTTTTATATAAATTCCTCCGTTGTCAGAACAAGTACTGGGGTAAAATGACTCTACATGTAGCTTGTACAAGTAAACTACCACCATTGGCATAGCACAACTACAAAGCCCAAACTGATAAACTGTGCTTATACATGACCACCTGTGAATTACTGAACAAAAATAAAGGCCATGGACACCTGGACATCCCAAATCATCTTGGGGACACCAGGCATAGGAATTTATCACTCTCACCAGGCATAACCCCCCTCACCTGAGACCTATAAAAGGAGGATCATCCCAAGAATGGTCACAATGGCACACCTATCCCATCATGTGGCCACTGATCACCAGCCTTGCTTAGGAAAACCACCACAGCAAGGAGCTTCCAATTCTCTGACCCAGGGCTTCAGCTCAGCATACTTTCTGACAGGCAAGACCCACTCCAGGCCAATACCTCCAGCTGATGCTTCAAACTAACACTCTGAAACTATTCTGTCTATCTGAATCCTTGTCCTGGCAATTCTGTGGACTGGCTCATTAAGACCCCTATCCAACTACAAACAGTGACTTTTTGCATCCATATCTGCTCTCTTCCTTTGCTCCTGGCAAAGCCTCCTGAACCTCCCACCTAAATCCTTTCTTAGGCTTTCTGTATCATATAATTGTTTAAAATGTGATATGTGATTTCGGTGTATAGATAACAGAAATTAAGATTGGAATAAAAACTTGCAATTGCATTGGTCATGACACCAATTGAACCATAGGTATTTTCCATGAGTTGCCACAAATGAAAGTGGTGTACCTTGTGCCTTTATTGTTATTCAATCAATTCTGATATTGTGAAAAGACACAGATGTGTATGGTCTATGGTAATGGCATAGTGTGCTCATGACCAAACTATTTATTGTTCATCTAAAATTCAAATTTAACATGCTGCCCTATTTTTTCTGATAATTCTGATTCCTGAGAAAAATATATTCTCCTAAAATTCTGCTATTAAATTATTACATTCTTAATTTGAATTTCCTTGAGAGAATGAGAGAACAGCAAACTTGGTTAATCAGTTAACTAAAGCATATACTTCTTGCAGTGACAAAACACACACAGTTGGTTGACTCTTCTCCCTGAATTCATAATCACTAACTTTATGAAGGTGCTTAGTATCAGGCTGCAATTCTACTATATCTCTTGGGAACTTTACCACTTTCTTGAGTTATCATGTCCTAACTTGTCTTCTCTACTCAAATACACAACAACCCTACCACTGTCCTTTGTCTTTACAGGTAGCTTGTCTCCCCTTTGAATAAGAAAAACTGGAGGAATGCTTTCATGGTACTCTCTTAACATCTAGTCACCCCCTCCCACACACACACATACAAGTCCATGCCATGCACTGTTTTCTTTCTCAGTCCTACGGACATCCCTTCCTCTTAGACACTAGATCCCACCCTCTCTTGCATCTTAAGGCTATTTATCTTACAACTGTTGAACATCCCTTCCTCAAAATCATGAACTTTGTCCTCTGTAATGGATTATTTCCATCAGCATTCAATCATGTGATAATACATCCATATAAAAATAAAGAGAAAAGGAGACAGTAGGGAGTAGAAGTAGGGAGACAGAAAGGGAGAAGGAAAGAAGAAAAGGCCTCACTTGGCCTCAAATTTTTCTTCAGCTATATCTCATTTCTTTATTCCCTCCTTTACCTAAGGATTGCTTAAAATATTTTCCTATACTTACTACTTTCAAATTATTCCATGGTCTTTCCTCTCTTGTGCCAACATTACCTAGGATATTGACTCCTTCCCCTTTTAAAACTACTCCTATCTAGTTTACGTGTGACCTCTACCAAACTGAATCCAATGGCCAATTCTCAGTCTTCACCTACTTACTCTACAGTGTAAGCCTTGGTTTACACTTATCTAAGGTTTCACTTTCTGCGGTTTCAATTATCTGTAGTCAACCTCGGTCTGTAAACATTAAATGGAAAATACTAGAAATAAACATTTCATAAGTTTTAAACAACTTTTATTATAATATATTGTTATAATTGTTCTATTTTTTAATATTGTTAATCCCTTACTGGACCTAACATAAATTAAACATTTAAGTGTTGGGTATAAATGGATATTGTTTCAGGCATCCGCTAGGGGTCTTGGAATGTATACCCCATGGATAAAGAAGTCTGCTATATTCATTTCCTAGAGCTATCATAATAAAGTACCACAAGTTGGATAGCCTAAAACCACCAAATGTACCTTCTCACAGTTTTGGATACAGTAAGTCTGAAATCAAGGCATTAGCAGGGTCATGCTTCACTGAAACCTTCAGGGGAACTGTCTGGATCTTCCTAGCTTCTGATGCTTTGCCATAATCTTTGGCATCATTTAGTTTGCAGTACAAAACTATAATTTCTACCTTCCTCTTCACATGATACTCTCCCTGCTTCTTGTTCTCTTCACCTGATTATCTCATTATAAAGACACCAGTCACATTAGATTAGGAGCCATATTCACTAGAATTAGATTCATTAGATTACTCCCTATTTTCACTTCTTAAAAGACATCAAATTTTTTGTTTTATTTTGTTTTATCTCTATCCAGAGCCTTCCCTTGAATTCTAAACACTATGTCCAGCTTGGCATTTGATATCTCCATCTGAATATTGAGTAGGTATCTCAAAATTAGCATATACAAATCCAAACACCTGAGAAAGCCCACCGGATATTTGGCTTCTACAACCTTCCACAACCCTAAAATGGCTACTTTATCCTTCTAATTATTCATATTAAAAATAACTATAATCATTTCCGACTCTTTTCTCCCTTTGCTGCACATTAGATACATCAGAAAACCTTCTCATCTCATTACTTCTCACCAGCCTCATTTCTCCCACTCTAGTCTAAGCCAGATTATCCCCCGCTAAACTATTACAATAGCCTTCTTACTACAATCTGTTCTGAACATTGAGGCTAGTATGATCCTGTCAAAAGGCAAGACCATGTTACTTCTCAGCTTAAAACCATCCTATGCCTAGATTAAAAGTCTTACAATGTCCTAAAAGCCTCCCCATTCCCACCATACTCATGAACCCCCAAACCAGCAATCTCCCTTATGTCACTCTAGCACCTTAGAATTTACTCTTCCCATTGTTGAAGACCCTCCTCTTCCAAATTTTTCCCAAATAAATGAAAGGAGTTATTTTCTATCTCCCCCTTTTTACTGGAAACTAAGTTCTAGGAAGATGGAGATTTCCACTTATTATTTGAAAATAGAAAATCAATCAATCAGAAAAATTGTAAAAAAATTAATCAGAGTACAAATCTATACATCAAGTCTAATGCCTTATACCCAGCGAATGCTTAGAGCAAAATTTTTTAAAAATCCTCTAGAATCCAGAAAGCTATAAATACTTATGAATCTCATATAAAAATTAAGTCATATGCCAGGCATAGTGGTGCATGCCTGTAATCCCAGTACTTGGGAGGCTAAGACAGGAGGATCACAGTTTTGAGGCCAGAACATGGTAATATAGTGAAGCTGTGCTTCAAAATAAAAAAACTAAAAGGTATGGAAGTATAATTCAGTGGCAGAATGCCCCTGAATTTAGTCCCCAGTATCACAAAGTAAAAATTAAGTCATTATGTGAATTAAATAGCTTTCTTTTTGCTAATTACCATTAGACTCCGAAGAATTTCTGGTTAAAGACTTCTATTACTTATTCTCTCCTCTATCACCTTAAAAAGTCACATTCTTTGCTAGCTGATCCTTTGTTCCCCTTACTGTAATATTAGAACCTATGTAGTCTTTTCAACATACAAATTCAGCCTGTATCTTTTTTGCCAAATGTCCTCAGTATTAATTTTATATTTTATATTAATTTTTCATCATATATAAAAGGTTAATCTTTTATATAAAAGGTTAATCTTTATTCTCTGTCCTGTTGAATACTTATCAGAAGTTTAATCTCCCCCAGACACTTTTCTATGAATATTTATAGGATTGACATTGAATAATATAATGAAATCCCCTGATACTCTTGCCCTGTCACATCTCAAATAGTTCAAAAAAAGCACCAATCAGTTTTATAGCATTAACCAAGTAGCATAATTTGAGCATCTCCCAAACACCCTAAATTTACCAAGGCTAATAGGAATAATTTTAGGAAACATTTGGAGTTTAGAAAGTAACTAGTAGAGCACTTCATGGATATTGGCCCATCTCTGTACAGAGAGGATCTCTGGTCTCTGAGCTAGTTGTGGAGTGGGCTGCAGCTAGGCTGGGGCCTCTGTGCTTTGCCAAGCCCTTTGGGAAACCAGGGATGTAGGCTGGACATCTTTGGTGTCATGGCTATGACAGGTCTGAAATCTGGAAGCATGACTCTTCACTGAGCAGAATCATTGATGTGTGCTCTGTCTCTCCCACTTCTCCTGGTAGGGGGTAAAACAACAATCAGTCCACAAACATCTATCATCAGGAAGAAAAATCCCATGGAGAAAATATCTTCCATGCTTTCCCTTAGGAAATGCTTATCTGAGTAGCCCTTTTAGGGGTTCTGTGACAATATTACTCAATTTTGTTCTTACAATACTCCTCCACTCTGGCTGCACACCTGAGTTACCCGAGGAGATTAAAAAGAAAAACACTTCAGCCACCTAATGAGGCACTCCACAACTTAGTGAGACACTGTTTCAAAATAAAGAATAAAAAATAGGGCTGGGGGTATAGCTCAGAGGTAGAATGCCCCCGATTTCAAACCCCAGTACCACAAAAATAAAGAAAGAAAGAAAAGAAAAACAGACACACACAAAAAAGAGACAGGCCCTCCCACAAACTGAGTGAGGGTCCATAGGCATCTCTTTTTTATAAGGCCTCTGCTAGTGTTTCAAATCCACAAAGAGGCTTAAGAATTATATTAAGAAGACTGGACCAATGTTATCATCTGATTTACAGGCAAGAAAACTTAAGTCAGAATGGGGAAGGGTTTTCTCCAAGGTTACACTGCCAACAGATCTCCTGCCATTATATTGTGGTGCCTCCTACCTACCTCCCTGGTCTCCCCTGTCACATATAATGTTTCTATCTTTTCAGCTAACAAAGTAGATTAAAAGCTCACAGGAGATATGAACAAATTTGTACTAAATTGAATGTAGGAATGATTCAGAGAGAACAGTCCTCTGTGATACCCCACCTCCTCCAGCTGATTTGAGTATTGGATTGTTGCCAGATCCTTCAGGGTATAAAGCTGAGGCAAGAAAATCATATGAACACTGATAATCATCATCATCATCACCATCTCGGGAATTTCACATAGGTAAACCCTATGTATGCTGTAACTTTAATAGCAATTTCTGTAAATGCAAAAGCCACAGGACATTATTTATCCTAGTTTTTATTTTACATATTTTAAAATTTTTTTCAGGTATTTTGTTCATAGACTTAGGTTTCCATTGAGCAAACATCTGAGAATCTTTACCCAACCTTAAGTTTTAAAAAGTCAACTGACAGATTCTTATAAACATAAACTTTCCTGAGTTACCTATTTTAATGCCAGGATAGGCCAGTCATTCCAGAGAGGATTTAAAGGCCTGATGTTCTAGGAAAAAGAAAGACCTTCTGCTATGGAAAATGGCAGTGGCAGGGACTCCTGACCAGCAATATCTTTATATACATAACTTCTGCTTTTCATCATAGAATACCTCTTTTGTTTCATGAAGTTTCTAGCTCTCCTTTCAACTTTCTGAACTATTCTATGGGATGACACTTTCTCAAAGATAGTTTTTGTGTCACATATGACAACTCAAGGGCCATGCCAGTAGTTTATGATTTATGAATACTTTGTGAATTGCTTGAGCTGATGCAAAAGGTTGTACAGGAGGAACAGCATCTTCCTACCATAAATTACTACATCATAGAATCTTAAGAGTTCTCCAACTAGAAATCGACATCATCTAATATAGTCCAACATATTGCAGGAAAGAAAACATATTGGTAACCAGCTGCATCCATACAGACTTTTGGATAGAGCAGATAAGTAGATGGCCAGTCTGTATGCTCTAACTTCCATGCCTTTTCTTAAGCCAGACTGTCCACTTTATAATACCACTTTGTAGTAGTATATTCACCAACCCTACCTAAATCTGTCTTCCTCACCAAGATTCTGTTCATTTCCTATTGTCTGTTATTACAGAATTTCAGGAATGAAAGGGATTGCTAAGGTGATCCAGTCCATTTTCTACCCTGTTCCCCATTGTAAGATCAAATAAATATAGTACATCTAATAGCAAAGAAAACTATTCCTAATGAAAAACCCTTTTCATCTTTATATACTTTGGACAAGACATAATATTTAGGTAATATATATTTTCCTAAATCAACTGCTCAATAATTAGATCTCTTTTGTCATGAAACAGCATCTCATGTGTTTGGAGATGGGTAGAAGGACCCCTTTAGTTTCATTTTCTCCAAGATTACCATTCTCTGCCTTTAAAAATTCTTAAGGAGTTTCTAATTGTTCTCCTTTGAATATCATCCAGTTTTGAAATATGTCTTCTGTGGTATTCAGAATTCAGCACATTATTTTAAACACTGATAAGAAAAGTAGAATAGTCCTTAGTCCTTTCCTCATTCTATAATATTCTCCATTAATAAATTCTCAGTGAGAATTTTTTACCCTCAGAGGGTAAAAAAAAAAAAAAAAAAA
>PVLC010001171.1:63133-104836 GCA_004027655.1 Graphiurus murinus | reverse complement strand
AGCAATAAAAATAACAACAACAAAGGTCAAGAAACAGTGATATAGCCTAAGAACACACTTGCACAGTAGCTGTTTTATCAATAGCATTATACTATTAACTCCTATCAAGGTTAGAGTCCAACAAAATCCTTAAGACTATTTAATTTGTGCTGCTTGTTGAAAGTTATCTTCACTACCGATGGTTTACTGTATGTTTGCTGGTTTTGGTTTTTAGAAAGCAGTAGATTTTTGTTGTTATGGTTCGTGTTTTATTACTAAAAAAATTATTACACGGCTTCATTTCTAAAAAAAAAATTGCCCTTGTTAGGTTTTATCTATTAGATCATTCAGATATTTTGGAATCCAATACATTCATTATTCTTGGAACTATGATTACTTGCAACTATAATCTTCTTTTATCTAGATTGCTCATGCCAGGAATTTGCAGAAACACTGTTGAAGAGAACAGGGTTGAGAATATGGCCCTGCACATGCTTGTTCTAGCTTATGCTACAGCATTAATAACTATGCTTAATAACTCACCCATTTATTAATATGACTAACTAAATATTTCCTTTCATACAATCCATACTTTCCTATTTTGTTCATCTGTCTTTGTCAAAATTATCACAGAAATCCAGATATCTTGGCTCTATTACACTTTTTAGTAGCCTAGTAACCCAAACAAAATATGAATCAAGATTTAGTCTTTTGTTTTTTGTAAAATATTCTGAGCTGGCTCACTTCAATTCCTTTTTATTTTATCTAAACTTAAAATGCCATTAACAACCCATATAGCCATCCCTGTCCAACACAGTTGAAATATTCTATTGATTGTATTTCTTCCTGTAATAGTTTTGGTCAATTACATCCAGTTGGTTTTTACTTTAGTTATATTTTCATGGATATATGTCTTAATTTTACAAAAAACTTAGAAACTCCTAGGGATCAGGCCTATATTCTTATATTCTCCACAGCAGTCTATGAAAACTTCACAGAAGATAAATAAAAATATCATAATAACATCATTTGATTCTTCTCATTATCAAATCAGATCAATAAAAGGATAGTAAATCATCCACTCACACTTTAGACTAAGTTTATAGGTTGCTTGAAGTCTTGCTCCAATAAA
The DNA here is from genome assembly GCA_004027655.1 of Graphiurus murinus. Classification (NCBI taxonomy): domain Eukaryota; kingdom Metazoa; phylum Chordata; class Mammalia; order Rodentia; family Gliridae; genus Graphiurus; species Graphiurus murinus. Next base: position 103,725 of record PVLC010001171.1, on the reverse strand, counting down.
GATATTCAGAAAGATTTTTTTCCAACTCTCAATTTACCAATTTCTCACTAAAATAATGTTTCCCTGAGTAATAGGGAAATTAAGCACTAATAATGGAAAATGGAACCATATAGAGAAATATAATGGGAAATATAAAAGAAAAATACAGCTGCAAAACATAGAATTATGATGTGATGTTTCTCTAATATGAGGAGCCTCCTTCCATTTTCACAAATGAAAATCATTTAAAGTCAGAAATATTTATCAGGATGGGCTCTTAAGTCTTTTTCCCCAACCTGTATATGTATGAGTATACACACACACACACACACACACACACACACACACACACACACTATATATATATATATATATATATATGCACATATATATATATATTCACATATATTCTCTAATGTACATATAATCTGAGAGTGAGGGGAACCGATAGAGCCTCATCTTTATTATGTTTCCATTCTTAAGCAGCTTGGTGTTAAGACAGGTGTTGATGCATTATTCTCAAAACCTATTTGGGTAGGTAATATATTTCACAATAAGTATAATAGTAGGCTATTTGTGATATCACATTATGTTAAAAATCTAAATTAAACAAAAACAAAACAATCTAAAATTTCCATTCTTTTATTCAACTGCTATACTTACCCCAGCACCTACCTTCTAGGCAGCTGTTTTTAGTTAAGAAAGAGGACACTGGGTGGAAGGTGGTATAGATAGTCACACTCCTTCCACAGTAGGCTCTGTAAATAGCAGTCCCCTTTAGCATGTATCCTTCAAAAGCTTGATACAAACAATTGAAGAGGTAAGAGAGGATTCATATCTAGTTTTCTTCTTCTTCTTCTTCTTCTTCTTCTTCTTCTTCTTCTTCTTCTTCTTCTTCTTCTTCTTCTCTCTGTCTCACTCTCTCTCTCTCTCTCTCTCTCTCTCTCTCTCGTGTGTGTGTGTGTGTGTGTGTGTGTGTGTGTGTGCGTGTGTGTGTGCGTGTGTGTGTGTAATACTAGGTCTTGAGTCCAGGGGCATTGTACCTCCAGGGCCTGTTTATTTTTTGTTTTGAAACAAGGGCTCCTTAAGTTGCTAAGGCTGGTCTTGAACCTGCAATCTTATTGTCTCAGCATCCCAAGTACTGGGATTACAGGCCTGTGCCACCACACCTAGTAAGAATCAATCTTTAAATTACAGCCAGTGCACAATTAAATAGAGTATTATTATTCAATCTCATAGCCCATAGAGGTACAGAATCCAAAGGATCATAAATGGTGTCAACAAGAGTGGGGAGAAAAAGGAAGCAGGAAAGAAATGGCATGGAAAATAAATTTTGAGATTTCTTAAAAATAACTTAAAAGAAACATTTGAATATATGGCATAGATCTCCTTTTACCCATTCTTTAAGCCCCCCCACCCCGCCAAGGTTCCTTAGAATTTCTACATGAGACTGTACATCTAGCATTTTTTGAGCATATTATTTGCAATTGCTGCCATAACAAACTGTTCACAATCTTAGCAACTTAAGAAAATACAAATTTATTATCTCACCTCTACAGATCAGAAGTCAGAAGCTGCTTGAATTGCCCTACATTTCTTGCCTTGGGAAGCTGGGCCTCCTCCTTTACATGCAGCAGCGCAGGGCTGAGTTCTTCTCACATTTTGAATCTCTCAGACTTCTCCCTGGCTCCTTCCTTCCATACTCCTCTCTCTGACTGATTCTTCTGTTTTTAAAGAATTTGGATAATCAAACTGATCTCCCCTGGGTATTTCAGGGTAATTTCCCTCTTTTAAAGGTCAATGGAGCCAGGCATAATAGCACACGCCTGCATCAGCTGAGCCAGAAAGTTCAATCCTCAGTACATACACACACAGATAGATAGATAGATAGATAGATAGATAGATAGATAGATAGATAGATAGATAGATAGATAGAATTATTGTTGTCCATCCATCCATCCATCCATCTATGTGAAAAAAAAATCCCTTCAAAGCAGTACAGTAGTGTTTGGTTATAATCAGAAATGGGATTCTTAAGAAGACTTCTACAACCTGCCTATCACAAAGCATGCCCATGAGGTCCAAGAAGACTAGAATTCAGAGCAATGGATGTCACCTGAAGAGATGCTGGTTCCAAGGAAGGCCTCTAATACCCCATTTATAAATAACAAACATGCATACAATGTAGCATTGAATCTCTTACTCTTTTCAACCAACTGCCAATTAGGAAACAGCAGTTTAATTTATATTTTCACAATCTGCAAAACACAAAAGGCTCTCTAAATGAAGCATTCTCGAACATTATTTGATTACCCAAGTAGATAGCTTCATGGCTAATGATAAATCTCTTCTGCAAGGAATTTCAGTGAAGAATGCTTTTATTTGTGCTGTTTTGTGTTTTTTAAACAGGTCATGGATTTCTTGGGAGAAGCTATTTGCACAAGAGAAAGAGGGTATTATTTGATTACAATTAGAGATGTCTCTTTGTAGGAAGCAATTATCAGGGCAAGTTAAATACCAAAATGCAAACTCAATTATTCTTAAGTATTTACTAGAGAAACATTAGTTTAACTGTAATTCGTCTGGAAATTAACCCCATAAGAAATGTTATAAAAACATGAATTGGGTTATTATGGTTAAAATATGATGCAATAACAAGATTACAAAGTCTGCTTGACCCATATTAATTCGGTGCCAGTGCTAAATGCCATTTATCGAAATCATCTTCTTAATATTTGAATTGGAGTGAATTAGGTTACTTATTTTAAGATTTATGCTTTATCCAAGAAAGAGAAAACCAACTCTTTGAAATATCAAAGATGTTCAGTTAAATAAATCTAATGCTCCAAATTCTTGCTATTAATTTACTTATTACAGAATCAAAGCACTTTTGAAAGGATGAAAATGGTCAATTTTAAAAGTAATTTTGCATTCTTTCTTATTAAGTTCTAATTATGTAATAACTGTATAAAAATGCCCTTAGCCACTGACCTCTACAAGAGTGGCAACAGGATTAGGTTTCACATAACTGTGTATATTATATTCTGCTGATAAACCGAAATGACTGAGGACACAAGACTTTGATGTCAGATTATGTGAATTTCAATACTGTTCTACCACTTACTACAGTGGCCTGGGACAAATTATTCAGTCTCTCTATGCCTCAGCTCCCATCTGAAAAATGGGAATAGTAGTAGTGGATGTCTTCATAAGGCTGTTATGAGGATGAAATAAGAATATAGGCAAATACATATACAAATCTCTTCTGCAAGGAATTTCAGTGAAGAATGCTTTTATTTGTGCTGTTTTGTGTTTTTTAAACAGGTCATGGATTTCTTGGGAGAAGCTATTTGCACAAGAGAAAGAGGGTATTATTTGATTACAATTAGAGATGTCTCTTTGTAGGAAGCAATTATTGTGTAAGTGCTGAGCACTTAGTATGGGCTTAGTAAATTTACATATTATTCTTAACGCGATGTCTAATGTTAGGATCCAAACTGTGACAGAGACCTCCACTCTTCAAATCTGTGGACTTTAGAACATGAAAGTGATCATCCTTGGCCTTAATAGAACTGTTCTGTGGTCAACTCTGCTGCTGCACTGAGAGTATAGAAGAGATTGAAGAGACTCTAGCAAGCAGTTCTGTATGCCCCTGATCAGCTAGGTTTACTGCAAAGACACTATTGCAACCTCCTTCAGCCTGGCTCTTCACCTTGGTCATTCACTTTCCAATAAAATACTTAATGAACTTCTATGACAGGTACCACGTGCAGGAGACACAGGTGAATACGAAATTTTCTATCCTTACGGAGTTTACAATCTTGCAACTACACAATGGCAGCCCCAAGCTATCCTTACCTTTGACTTTTGACTGCTTCACTATTGGAAGTAATAAAAATTGGGGGAAATTTGAGGGAATTACATCATAAAACGTAGTCATCAAGAGGTTGTCGATGCTTGGGATATGTATGGAAATTTTCCACAACTCTTCTTGCTACATTGGCACTCACATATGCATTAAAATAGAAAGACTGAAAATAAAATTATGGAGAAAAGACATAGTGTCTCCATTTGTGAGGAGGCATTTGGTTATAGATGGGAGAGGAAGCATACATTAGCTCTTTATTCCCACATACCCACATAGCCTCTCCATCACTTCCAATGTTCCTCACTCAGCTCTTCCTTAACCATATCTCCCCACCAGGTGCTGTGTCAACTCAGTTATGCTACTTTCAATCTAGTTCAAGAAAGTTCAGAAGAGTTGTTTAAGAATATCAGTTTGGATCCAAAAAGTTCTTAGTATGGGTAAGCTTCCTCTCATAAAGCCTATATTCTAAGGATCTCAGGATTTCCACATTAGGGAGGGAATTATAATACCGAATAGGGTTTTCTTTTTCTGGATTGTTGAATAATTTCCTCAAAGTCACATGAGTGGTGAGTTGCAAAGCCAGAATTAGAACCTAAATCCAACTCCATTTCAATTTCTTCCACCTTGGCCTGTGTTCCAGTTGGATGCAATGGCCATTTACTATTGTGGAGGATAAATTCTAAACTACTGACTTAATCCACAACTAATGAGGCATTAAATGTCCACAGCTGAAAACAAGTGGCATGAAAAGTATTTGAAAACTGAATTTATCATCATTTAGCACTACTTTAATCAGACTGTGTAATCACCTTTGTTTATCTATTCTACGATGCAAATCTCTTTGTTAAAGATTTTTGCTCACTGAATTATTCACATAGACCAATTACATACATTAACAAAATTATAGTCTTGGTATTGGGGTTGATGTAGCTAAAAATTATTGGAAAGAGAATAAAAATTTTGTTAAATGTTGCTGAATTGTAAATGGTTCTGTTGTGTTGTTTTAAAAAGTGATCTATATTACAACATTGTAAAAGTAATGACCACAAAATAAAATTAAGCAACATCTTAATAAACAAGAATTGCCTGGATACTGAAATATCTTTTTAGTATAAGATAGAAAACTTCTAGACACCTGTCTATTAGGAATCGTTGTTGAAATAATGTATTTAAGCTTCAGTTACTTAATAATTAAACTCCTAAAATTAGATGTACCAAATACAGCTGCATCACCAAAGAACACAACACAGTCTTGAAGACCATGAAGACTACTGTATGAACCTCTCTATACTGATCATTGCAACATAACCATCAATAGACATGAATAAAATCAAGGGGCATTTCTCTTATTTCAAGGGCTTTCTAAGCATATTGTTTGACTTATATTGAGTGTCAGATTAGAAATTCAATGCCAATCTGATGCTTGAACTTGTAAACACTTGTGCATTCTATTAGGAAGTATAGAGGTTTTTCTCTTTTTTATTATTGAAACTTAGAAATCTTATAACAATGTCTAGGTATGCATGTTCTTTCATTATTAGTAAATTAGCTCTTGGTCAAAGGTTTTGGTCTATAGCCTCAAGTCTTCAGTTCAAGGGAATATTTTTTTCTATGGTGATGATTGCTTCTCCTCAATTCCTTTTATTCTTAAGAATTTATGTACTGGATCGTTGTGTCTAAGTTCCATATCACTAATACTTATTGAGATTTTCTAACTTATTGTTCTTTGAACTAAGGTAGGAAATAATTCCTTTGACTTTGCTTCTTGTTTTAACTATTTGACCTTCACTTTCTTTTTTTTTAGAAAATACCAATTTTTTGTGTGTGTGTGTGGTACTGGGGATTGAACTCAGGGGCATTCTACCCCTGAGCTATATCCCCAGCCCTATTTATTTTGAAACAGGGTCTCACTAAGTTGCCGAGTGCCTCACTAGGTAGCTGAGGCTGGCTGCAAACCCGGATCCTCCAGTCTCAGCCTCCCAAGAAAATATCAAATGTTTTAATTACCATATAAATCTATGATACACTTCAAGTACATCAGTAGCAAATGTAACACCAGCAGTAAAGTGGGGTTTTTTTGTTTGTCTGTTTGTTTTGTTTTATTTTATGTTTTCTTTACATCAGCCACTTTCAGCTTTCAAGCCCTCAGTATTTAATAATTAAGGGCATTAGTTCTGGATTTTAGACCTTTCTGGAGTCTTGAATCAGCAACTTACTAGATGTTTAAACATACCCAACTTTGGAACTTCACTTTTCTCATTACACAGAGAAAATAATAACACAAACTTCATAATGTTGCTGTAAACATTGAATAAATTAACACATAAAAATCAGAGAACAAGCCAGGCATAGTGGTGCATGCTTGTATGCTTGTAATCCCAGTACTTGGAAGGCTGAGATAGGGTTCAATCACCAGTATGGCAAAAAAAAATCAGAGAACACTATGCAGTGTGGGCTAAACTTTAAGCAAAATTACCCTAGTGTTCCTCTATATGGTAGTGTGCTATTCTACGGAGTGGGGGAAAATATATCAATGCGGACACTAATCAGAATTGTATGTGTGTGTGTGTGTGTGTGTGTGTGTGTGTGTGTGTGTGTGTGTGTTACTTGGGATTAAATACAAGAGCCTTCTACTTATAAACTACACTCCCACACCTATTACCAGATGCTGGCCTTGAACCTGTGATCCTGCTAACTCAGATGTGTGGGATTACACCGCACTCAGCTACTAATTAGGATTTTAAATAATTATCTTTAGTTACTTGAAGTATGGAAACATTTTCTCTTTTTTTTTTCTTTTGGTACTAGGAATCGAATCTAGAGGCATTCTACCTCTAAGCTATACCAATAGCTCTTTTTATTTGTTTGTTGTTTTGAAGCAGGGTCTTGCAAAGGGCCTTGCTAAGTTGCTGAAGATGGTCTAACACCTGCAATCCTCCTGTCTCAACCTCCCAAGTACTCTAATTACAGGCGTGTACCACCACGCCCAGCTCCCCAGCTTTCATCTCCTTCTCCTTACTGAGGGACAATCCTTCACTACCTGCCTCGTGTGGGCCCTCCATGCATGTGTCACCTTCTTGTGTAATTGCAATGTGCAGGGCAGAGAGGAACAGAAAGGCTAATTTATTTCCAGGTATAAGTTTGAACCTGAAATACTTGTTCCAAAGAGAAAAAGAAAAGTGGATAGGAAGAATTCCAACTGGATTTAGGATGTAAATGATACTAGTTGGAAGAAGTACCAGAACAAATTTTGTCAGGCCTCTGTTTGTATAATTCTGATAAATTTTAGAAGTCAGATTATAAGATTCTCTCTGATGCTACTACTCCTCCAAATGGAGGCTAAATAATGGATATTAGACATACTATGATATATACATATATATATATATATATATATATATATAATGATATGCTATGTTATATTGGTACTGGAGGTTGAACAAGAGGCATTCTACCTCTGAGTTATACCCCTAACCATATTTTATTTTTTTATTTTGAAATAGGGTCTCTTTAGGTTGCTGAGGGTCTCACTAGGTTGCTAAGGCTGGCTTTGAACTTGCAATCATCCTCCTGTTTCAGTCTCCTAAGTATTGGGATTGCAGGCATGTGCCACCATGCCCAGTTTCTTCTCCTGTTTTTAAAAATAAGTTTCTAAGAGAATCTCTTTATTTATATCACTCTTCCCTATTTTCTAGCATTGCTACAGATTTGTTTTACTCATTTTGTGCTTCTTTAGTCATTTCCATGAGGTTAGGTTCTGAAGGGAAAGAAAGAAAATAGGTTGGTTAATTTCCCATCCTGAAGCTGGAAATCCTTTACGGATCTTGAAAATAACTGAGATGCTCAATCTTTTCATGACAGTTGAGTTAACTGAGGAACAGATCTACAGAATAATGTCATGTAAAATTGCTTATTTAACTAAAATGATGTAAAGTAAACAGCAAATGATTTAAATTTTTGGCAACCTGAATTTAATTAGAGAATTGTGCTATTTTCCTACTTCCTCAACCTTTTGACCACTTAATTAGCAAAACTTACTTTTAGTTCATCTCCAAAATGTCTGTCCTCATGGTCAAGACTAGTGGTATAGACCACTCAAAAGAGAAACTAGCCTGAATCAGTTTACTGGCATAGATGCCTATCATGTGACAAGATTACAGCATACTTTTCCAATTATATTATCTCTAAACTAATGTGAAAATGGGACTTAAATTCTTATATGTAAGCCCTTGAATACCAGAGAGAGAGAGAGAGCATATCTATAGAAAAGAAAGGCCAACCAAGTCATAAGCAAATCTACAAACCCAGAGGTTACACCTGACTATGTAAAACTAAAGGAGCCAATGACAGGTGCGACATTTTGGAGTCATCATTGATATAATGCCAATCATGTCTGTATCATTGGCCAAAAGCATTTGGTATAATGGAAGGATTTTATTTCATGTTAGCATGTATAATGGTAATGTATACAAGCTGCATTTAGCCCTTTTAAAACACACACATAGACAACTGCAACTTAATTTATCTTATTTCTTTCAAATGTGGAATGGACTGGAAGAAAAAAAAACAGTGGCAGAGAGAGAGAGGTTAGACTGACTTGTTCTGGCCTATGCAAGTTGTCAAAATTGCACCTTGGATGGGCAGAGTAAGGCATTGGAGTTTACACAATGAAGGAAGTAGTACAGCTCCTCCCCAGCACCTGTGAGGTCAAATGTTGTGCATCCCAATCTACTTCCTTAAATTAATAGCCAGGTGTTGTGCTTGTTACTCTACCTTAATCATTAATTATGGCTGTGGCAGCAGGAGAGAGAGAAAAAAATACTAGGACACATGAGCTAGGGTGATAAAGAGAAAGCATCAATCACGCATGACAGGAGCGCCCAAGCCAAAGGTGCTCTTCCTGCCTGGGACACTTTCATTTGTGACTGAGCAGATTCTTCCACATCACACTTACAAACTTGAGAAACATTCTGTCTCATGGTTCCCTCCCCGACCCCCTCTCTCTTTCTGTAACAACTAGTTATGGTCATAGGATTCAGGTAGATGAAAATAAAAGAAATGCATTTCTCAGTAATGCTCGTATTTGCAAGGTAGCACCACCAATATCTAGTTGAAATTAAAAGTAATTTCTACAAGTAAAATGATCAGTGAAGAGTTATCATTTATTCAATAAATGAATAAGCTACAACAAGAACAGAGTTTAAGAGTAAGCAGTTGATGCTCATACTGGCAGCACAAGGTGACCCACACCATTACTTTTCTATAATGTCACAGTATGTGTGTTGCAAATGTCCCCTTAATCAAGAGGATGATCAGGTGATTTCTTCCATGGTCATATGGCACAGTAAGGTATATCGTAAAGCCTGATAAGCAGACACACAGTCCACATTCTGGTGGTAATGAATGGTAGCAGGTAGAAGAAATTAAATTGGTGGAATGGAAAGTAATTAAGTATTGGGTTCTAGTTTGCCCTGGGATTGTGGTTTCATTATGTGACTTCTCTAGTGTGCACTTTTCTTGTCTAAAGTTGACTAGTTTGAGCTGGATAAAAAGCTGTTAATCTGGGGTCCACATACAAGTTGCAAAGGATCTAGAAGGAAACCCATATTATGGAGGAAAAGGTTAATCAGATTTTTTGACAGTTACTGAAAAAATATGCACTAAAGGAATGCTTTCTTAACTACTTGTAGTTAGAATTTGTTCTTTTTATTTCTAATCTGTTATGAAATTATGTGTGTGTGTACGTGTGTGTGTGTGTTTTACTGGGGATTCAGCCCAGGTGCATTCTACTTCTGAGCTACACACTAAGCCCTATTTTATTTTTTGTTTTAATACAGGGTCTCACTATATTGCTGAGGGCATTGCTAAATTGCTGAGGCTGGTCTCGAAACTATGATCTTCCTGCCTGTCTCCCAAGTACTGTGATTATATGTGGGTGCCACCATGCCTGGCTAATATAACACTTTAAAAATACACAAAAATTTGAATTATAAAAATGAATATATACAAAATAGAAACCCCATTTTTTTCTGTTAGGTTAAACAGCCATACAATTACTCTGTCAAGATGCCGTAAAATCATTCCAAATGCTTCTTATCAGGTTGGGTCACTGCTGTAGAGTGACCAGCATAGGTCCCAGATACCACACCTTGGGAAGCAACAATACTAAGGTTCCTTCCATCTTTAACCTTAAAAGTTACTTTGTGGGGTTATGGGAAGAGCTCACCAGTACAGTGGTTATAGGTGCAACGCTAAGAGGGAAAACAAGAAAAACCTCACAGAGAAGCTCACAGGTGAGCAAATAACTCAAGGAAATGAGGGACAAGCTGTGCAGTTATCTGCAGAAAGATTGGTTTAGGCAAGAAGGGCAACTGCAAAGGTCATAATGTAACAAAAATAAAGTGATCCTAATGGAGAGTCAGGACAGAAGGGGTCAGAGATGGTGGGGGAGATTGGTAAGTGTCAGAGAACTATAGGACATGGTGAGCATTTTAGTTCTTTTGAGTATCATGAGGAACCATTGCAAAGCTTAGAGCTAATGAGTGGCCTAAATGTCCTGATGATAAGTACAGTGATTATGATACTTATATTCAATATATTAAATTAACAGAAAGGAGGAGTTGTGAAATACTAAGTCTTAAAGGATACTTAGGAATTATCTGGGAAAAAAAAAATAGGACCAGGCTAGGAGTAATAACCTTTTCAGACAGATGAGCAAGTGGCCTGAACAAAAAGACGCTAAATGTAAAAAAAAAAAAATACCTTGACGTACAAAGAAATAGAAGCAATTTAACATGGACACAAAGAAAATGATATGGCAGAGCTAAAGAGGCGGTCAGGAGAGTGCTGAAAAAATAAAATGTTCTTCTTATCATTCTCTCAAATAATATTCCAGGGGCCAGGTGTCATGTGATGTGAAGCTGCATATGTAGCACAAGCTATACATATGGCACCAAGGTGATCTCCAGGATCCACATTAATGTTGTGCAATTTAATTGATAAAACAGTTTGCACCATGGCTAGAGAAAATCACTTGGATGCATATGTATTGATGGATGTGCCAGATGTTATGTCTGAAATATGTCATAAAAGTGTTTTCTAGAACTACTCATTTGTAAAAAAGTAAGGTAAAAATTACGTAAGAGAAAGAAAAATATTTCTAGTTCTCCAAAATGAAGCTTTAGGAAGGAAGTACCTGCTGTGTTGTCTCAGTCTACTATCCTTGTGCTCAAGTTGCCATCAGAGAACTGCTTCCACTCTCTTGAACCTAAGTTAGTCCACTTCGAATTCCAATAGCCTCACAGGATATTCCTGTGAATACAGACTGGCAACTAGTTGTATTCCAGACAGGAGTATACAGTCTAGAAGATGAAATCTGAAATGCCTTTATCTACTCTTACAAAAAAAAAATCAAATTAAAATCGTTGGTCTGAAAATGGATTTATCCAGCAAACCATACTCAAAAGGAAAAAAAAAAAAAAAGCTAATAATATTGGTGCCCTGGCCTAAATAAAGTGACTGGTTACTACATTCCTCCTCAATCGCCTCAGGCTCTTGTAGCAGGAGGACTTTTACCATCCTCCACTATTAACAGATTTAATAAGGACACAATGTACTGTACCTTTCATTTAGTGAGGCAACCAACATTTGAAATAATATTGAATGTTTGCCAATAGTTTTGGAAGAGGAACCTCAGGGGTCTCTTAAAATAATTCCTCTTTTTCTGCCCCTCCAAGACTGATTTTAATCTAAAAACAGTTTTTTTTTTCTTTTCATGTATACAAGGTATCTTTTTTCTTTTCTTTTTTTTTTTTTAATGGCTTGTTTTTATTTCCCCTGGAAAAAGCTTTTCAGAACTCTTAGATTTTAATGGAAATTTATTGCTGGGTGTTTGATAGCCAAAAGGAATGTGTTTCAATCACAGTTAAAACAGCAATTTTCTCCACGGTGGCACGGCATCGTACTAGCACAAGGCCACGGCAGCTGGCAGCCAGCAGGAGCACTGGGTCCTTTATAACTGAGTGGCAGCCCTGCATACATGAGCCGTTTCTAACTGCTCTGGGGGAAGGTTTGATCCTCCTAAGTTACGAAGAGAAGGTAAGTTCTTTGGCTTTAATAGAAATTCTTCCAGGAAACACGTATAAATTCTAACAGGCCCTGCTCATTGTCTATGTAGGGACAATATTGGAATTAACCCAGACTCTGTCAAGATTAGTACTTCTTGAGTTTTTCTAAACTAATTGGTCTTCATATTTTGGGGTTGTATAATGCACATGTATAAGATTTGTGTTGGAATCCAAAGAGAATAAAGAAATGTTTTTGTGCAAGAAAAAAAAGTAAAACAAATATATAGCTCTCCCCTCAAAACTGAGCCTCTAGATGGCACAGATTAAAATATTTTTGGAATGGGGAGTGGGAAGGAAGAAAGAAAGTGGTGAGCAAGAACGAATTTCATACAACATGCTTGATACACAAACAAGTTGAGTAAGTTATTTTTTCAGAAAACTCACTAAATCATTGAATTGTACTCTCCATGAGTCCCAATGAAATTCTCATTCTCCCGCATCTACATGGTAAGCATTTTCAATAATAAAAGTAAGAGATAAATAATTATTAAAGTAGTACAGAGAAGAACAAAATAAAGAATACATATTTTGGTGAGTCAAAAAACTTAAATCAAGTCCAATACCCATTTATTCTGTTACTTCCTTTTCTGTGCCTTACTTTTCTCTCCTGAAATGGAGGTCATAATAATACTGCCCTTCTTTCTTTGTAGGGTTGTGGAACAAAGGAGAAAACAAGAAAGGATCAATCATTATCAATTCTTAAAGGGCTACATAAACATTTGTGGCTGGGCAAAGCTTTTTAACTATACGATCTCCATATATGCATCTGTTCAATAAAGCTATGATACTGGCCCGCCTACTTCCCAAGTGATCTTATAAGAATCAAGTAAGGTAGTGTCAGTAGCATGCTATAAAGTGTAAGGTACTATCAAGCATTAGACATTCAAACCTATTCAAAGACAATGTGGAGGAAAAGATTATACTTGAGGGAAATGGCAAAACTTCAGACCCATTCTATAGTCTTAGGAAATAGTTCTGATAAGTATGAAAAGCCTGCTGGCAATATTAAAATTTTCACTTCTACAAGAGAAATGTAGATTAGCAGAAATTTTCACTATGGAAATTCTAGAACATTAAGTACTAATACTATTACAAGTTGTTAGGAAATAGTAAATTAAACTTTGTAATGCTTTCCCAAAGGAAGTAGAAATATACCATCGTTACTTAGAGTTTAAATTGGACTGGGAATGGTAGGCTAGCATACATTGCAGAGCAGCAATGCTTCAGTGCTAGCGAAGTGAACCAAATGGCACTGCAGATCCTTTCCATATTTAATGTTTGACAAGCAAAAATACTTGCATTAATGCAGTAATGTGCTATGGAAGTCATCACCAGGGGAATGTGCAATGCTTTAATTCTGCTTAACAAGCATCCTGCTATGAGAGCATATTTTCCCTTTCAAGTACAAGTCATTCAAGTTTGAGGGAACTGCTAAATTGTTGCACTTGGCAAAATCTTAAATGACAGCCAGATCTAAATAAAAGCAATCATTTTTGTATTTGGGGGATTGGTTTGAAGAAAGGTAGCAAATGTGAGGTAAGCATGGGCATTCAGGATATCCTAACCCCCCTTGCTACTTTGCAAAGGTAGGGTAGATAGGAGAAGCCATCAATGCTTTAAAATAAAGGACCATCCTAATGAAACATACACAGTGATCAGAAAGATAGAATCTGCCCAATGGTAAAGTTGGTTTGGGGGCTGGAGGTCTAGGGCATGACTCCTAAAAAACAGAGGTGTCAATAAATCATCTGACTTGCAATAGGTTGACATCTCTATGATGTTGTCCCACATTGCTTATTTATAATACTGTTTCTCAGTTGGGGGGAGGAAATTTTGTCAGGGTTAGCTGAATTTTTTACTTTTCAGCAAAGTGGAGGCTGTTCTACCAGCATCTAGAGAACAGAGACCAAGGACGCTACCTAGCATCCCACGATGCATGTGACAGTCCCCATAAAGAATTGCCTGACCTGATACTCAAGGATAGAGGCCAAGAAATCATGTTTTAAACTAAAACTATCCTACAAGTATGTTATGGAATAAATAAGGAGCTAGTCATTCTCAACATAGAAGCAACATTAAAAGTCAATATTTTATTAATATTATTGTTATTGCTTAAGCTTCTTTTCCACCCAAGTTTCCTTTTAATTATAAAGCACTTGGCAGAAAAGTAAGATTCATTTCTGTAATAGGCTTAATGGCTTTCCTTTTCAGCAGGCTTTTCCTTCAATTAATTAACATTTAGCTGCTTTCTTCTAATAAGGGCCAAGAAAAAGAAATCTCCCTAAACTTCTCAGAAGTTACACAATTCAATGAGAATATTAAAATTTCCTATAAAGAAAGTATAGGGCATGGATTCAGGAGGTATGCTCTCTCTCTCACAGATAATATTTATAAATATTTATCAGAAGTTAAAAATAAAATTAAAAATACACATGCATGATTCTGGAGGCTACAGATGCTACTGATGCTGAAAGTAGAATGTCAGGGCTTGAGCAGTTCTTAGTGTATCTGAGCATGAAGATAAGGTGGTGAAGATCCCAGGCCATGCAATGAATCAGACCTAAATCCCAAGTCTCCTCATGTCCTGTTGCTGAATGGATTCCTGCTCATCATAAACATAACCCAACTCCACAGGTAGTAAATTATACTAAAACAACAATTGAGGTTTTTATTCCCTAAAACTTACAATGATATCTGAACAGTCATAGTGGGGGCATTTTGCCTTATGATTAAAGGTCATCTGAATTGCCATATAGAATTTAAGAAAAAGAAGAATTATTATTCTAGAATCTTTATTTCACAATAAGTGAAAGTGTAGGTGGATAGATAAGGGATGGAGGTTCACTAATGGTAGCCCTAGAAATAGATCATGGGAAGGACTAGAATGAATTCCAATAAAACTTTATTTATGGATGCTGAAATTTCAGTTTCATGTAATTTCAACATCCCATCTTTTGATTTTTTTCAATCATTTAAAATACATATACAAACCATTTTTACACTGCAAGATATACAAAAACAGGTGAATTGGCTTCCCAAAGGCCATAATTTGCGCTTGCCATAAAATAATATCAAACCATAATCTACAACTGCAAAGTCCAAGGAATCACAAATGGACAGCATAATGGTAGCTAAGAGCATTGGGGAAAGAATACATTCTTAGTACTATTGCCAACAAGCGGGAAATACCACTATTAAATTTCGTATTTTCTCCTTTGTCTCTCAGAAATTATTTAAATTTCTTTCAGAATTCACTTCTTATTAATGTGCACAGATTGTTTCTTTATGAGAGTTCTTCATTAGGTGATGTCATTTTAAACTGAAGCAAAAAATACATTTGACTATTTACTAACTACAAAATATGCAACTGTTGAAAGGTCTATGGCACCTAAAGGAATTGACTGCTTTATTATCCCAAAATGTTCTGACACCTCAATGTCATTGAGAAAATGCCAGAGATATTTCAAAGGATTTCTTTTCCTTTCCAAAGCACATTAAATAGATTGCTATGTAAAGCTGGACACATCATCTGTTTCCCAAAAGAGGGATGTTGGTACATGCATATTTGGCCCCTGCCTCCCTGTCTCAGTCAACATTGTCACTAATATAATCCAAAATGACTGACCACACACCTTAAAGGAAGGAAGATTTATTTGTTCATAGCTTTTTTTTTTTTTGAGATTCTGGGTTCATTCAATGTGAGGTCATGGTCTGAACCTCAGGACATTGCAGTGGGAAGGAGAGAGAGAGAGAGAGAGAGAGAGAGAGAGATTGTGCAAAGCTCCGCTGCTGCTCTCGGGCCAGAAGCAGAGTACAAGTAGGGAGAGGAGGAAGAACAGATAATCCCTAAATCCATACCTCCAGGGACCCCTCTTTAGCAACCAAGCTCCCACTTCCAACATTGCTACCTTGTTGCTGTGAGCACTAGGGGGACATTCTAACTCCAAACCATTATAACCCCTGATCCTGTAGCTGGGAAATAAAATGTGTGAGCCTGAGATCTTTAGAGTTAGGCAAACCTAGTTCTGCTGGTTCAGAGATATATTTCCTTGAGCAAATGGATTCTTAGTTTCCCTTTTACTGAAAATTAGACCCTTAGCTCCCTCATATTTAAATTAGAAACAGAAATTTGTATTTCCCAGGGGGGAAATGAGAGGTTTAAATAAAGTTAAGTGAAATGAAAAAGTATATGTAAAATTCATATTGCTAGCATAATGTGTGTAATTTATATTATTATTTAAATGTCCCCTATAGCTTGGGTAGGAATAGGAACAGCCTGACCCCCATGGCCTAGGAGTTACTTGAAATGGCTTTATTTCCGTAATACAAGTCACTCTCAGAATCTGTTGCAAGGAAAGAAGTGACCCTGAAAATGTTTTGCTAAAGAAAGACATAAGAAGGGGGAAAAATGTGAATCTTTCTTTAATATTGTTATTGGTCCATGTGATTTTAGAAATTGGGCTTCTGCTTCAAAATTCATGAGTAATTGATAGCACGAAACAGGAGGTTCCCAATTCTAAAGTGACTCAATGCAATCAAATCCTGGGGTCTTTGTGTGTGGTTCAAAACTAATGGGAATAATTTAACCAATCTAAAAAAGAAGTGAAAAAGAAATGGAGGAGTTACAATAAAAATATGTTGTTTTCCAACTAGTTTTCAAATACATGTATTCCAAAATAGCATATTATCTTTGCTAGAACTTCAGGTCATTAAGAACTTAGTATGGGAACTGGACGTGGTGGTACATGCCTATAATCCCTGTACTTGGGAAACTGAGACAGGAGGATACCAGGTTCAAGGACAGCCTCAGAAAGTAATGATACTGTTTTAAAATAAAAATAAAAAATAGGGCTGGGGGTGTAACTTAGAGGTAGAATTTCCCTGAGTCAAATCCCTAGTATCACACACAAAAAAAGAAGTTGGTATGGCACCCTGACTTATATAAATTATGGTCACTTCTGAACTATGATCTAAAGACAATTAGCAGGGATGTAAATATTTGATGTCAGGTACAACATAGGAAAAAATTTTATCAAAAATTGAATCACTCTTTTTGCAAAAAACCAATAGTTATATGAATTTCACTTCCATTTTAAGTACAAATAGTAGTATTTTAAGAGTTTTCTAAAATTTTTTAGATGTTATCAGTATTTCAAGAACTGATTTGTTTCATTTTATAATAAAGAAACATTGTCTACTACATCACTTTCCAGCCTTCCTGAGAGGCATATGTTCATGTGAAAAGGAGACTCAAAACTAAAAACATAACATCTTATTATAGACCATCCATTGGTTAAACCTTCAGGCTGGCAATATGTATTTAAATAATATGTCATAAAACCTCTTGCTACATAATAATGTAATAAATATGAGGACACCTCTAAGGCTAACTTATTTTCTCAATTGTTAAGTTACTCCCTGCTCAGATTCCATCACCAAGTGAAAGTTTAGGGACATTGCTCTAGGCCAAAGAAATCGTGATGAGGGAAAAATATTATTAATTCCAGTGGAAATAAGAAAGCCTCTTAATCATCTAAAATACTATTTGTGGGCCAGATTTATCTCTACATAGGCCAATCCAACTCCAAATTCTTGATATTTTTTAAATTTTCAACCTTCCAATATGCCTACATGGCATTGTTATATATAAAAAAAAAAAAAAATGCCCATCCACCAGCTATGCCTGGAGAACCTGAGATTTCATTCACCACATTTAAAATAGGAAAGATGAAAGCCTTCTTCTTCTCAGAAGAAAATTAATCTTTTGCTACTTTTTTCATATATACATGGGGAATTCTGACATCAGAAAGCAAAACTTATCTTCATTAGTTGAAAAGAGTTGAGTATTAGGGGTGGAAAAAAATGAAAGCTAGGAAAAGCAATTTTACATAGTGTACACAAACTCACATTACCTTCAACTAATCTTGAGAAAAAATTATATACAAACAACCGTACACATAATATGCTAAGTATATATACTATAAAATGTAGGTTTGCTCACTTAGTGCTCGAAAACTACTTCAAAAGAGTGGTTTCAGGACAAATGGCATGAAGTGGCATTGGACATAATTGATAGCTTAGAATTACAATACTTCAGATGATCATAAGCTTTAAAAATGCCCAACAAATTCTCTATGAATTTTAATATGGTTATAAATTAAAATACATTAAACATCTTTTAAAAAATGCATTTCCAGTATGTGAAAAGATATTATCCTGAGACTACCTCTTTGAAGAGTTTTCAAGGATTTGTGAATGAGGACTCTGAGCAATAAATTTATCCTGTACAAGAGAGCTGTAGCGTATAAACTCTACTAACCTTTTCTGCATTTTTGGTTCCAATAATATCACAAGCATGGTTAGATGGCTTAGGCCATTGGTTCATTCAAAACAATATTTTTGTTTGTTTTATCTCTAGAAACCATTTATTTTTTGAACATAACAAAACAGATGACCTATTTTGACTCCCATTCCAAGGAAATGGGATTCTGAATTTGGAAAATCTGCAAAATGAAATATTTTCTTCTGGAGACATGGAAACTAGCCTTGTGTTTGTTTTAATAACTAGAACTTTGTACATATAAGCATTCCCTTAAACAGATGCATGTATGACCTTAATGTAAAATCTCCCAGAGATAAATCCCACATGTGAGGAAGGGAGTTGTCTTGCAAGAACTGAGTTTTCCTTATCTGGATGTACTTTTTTCCAGGGCCACAAGCAGTTGTACAGAGAAATGGTGCATCTGCTCTTGTTCACATGGCCACCCCACTGCTGGAATTTGTATCCTTAAAAAAACTTAGCCAGGAACTTAATTCAGCCTTATAATGTGTGTACATTCTTTTTTTTTTTTTTTTTGCAGTACTGGGGATTGAACTCAAGGGCATTCTACCTCCAAGCTATACCCCCAGCCCTATTCTTTATTCTTTTTATTTTGAAACACGATCTCACTAAGTTGCGGAGTGCCTCACTAGGTAGCTGAGGCTGGCCTCGAACCTGGATCCTCCAGTCTCAGCCTCCCGAATGCTGGGATTACAAGCGTAGGCCACCACGTCCGGCTTTGTGTGTACATTGCAATCTATCACCTAGTCAAAAGACCTGTAGGTGGTGTCAGAAGTGAGATCTGCAATGACTGTGGCACCAATTACAAAAATACATTAAGAAGCATTTCATATGGCAGAGGAATGGGCAGATTCCTACTTAACATTTACTATTCTCCTCAGCATCACAAGTGTACCACACTCAGAAGATATTATTATACTCAAGTAATAGCAGAAATTGTCTAGGAACATCAAAAAATAGTTCACCCAAGATGCAAAATCTTATGACAAAATGAAATCCTCAACTAACAAATAGATGTGTATTGATATCAGGCCTGAAGCTTATATTACTGAGAAATAAAATGTGAGAGACAGGAACTTAGACATAGAGGCATATTGCATTAGAGTCATGATTATATTGGATAAAAATAAAAAGCACAAGACAACAAGAAAAAATCCAATAAAATTCATCAAGATTTATGTTTCAAGCAATATACTGATATTTGAGAGTGTCTAGATATTAAGATACTAATAAAAGTATTATTATGTTGGATTATTTTAATAAGTCCATGTATTTAGAAATCAAATAAAAATCAACTGTACTGGCCTGAATAGAAGTAGAATGTACATTTCATACTTCACATAAGTTTGTATATCTACCTATCTATATACATTCATGTGCAATACTCACATATATACACAATCACACATATATGTTGGCATGTCTATATTTCAGGCTGGTAGTTCTAAGATTATCTTTTAATAAATAAAATTGAGACCTTTTTCACCTGTTCATATTTCTTTTTTTATTTCCCAGGCCCTAGTCAAAGGGCTTTACTTATTTTCATGTAATACTTCCAACAACTTTTGAGATGGGACTCTCATTATCCTTATTTTATAGATAAAAGAACAAAAGCCAAAAATTTCAGTAACATAGTGAGAGTCACACAGTTCGTAGCTGGTTGAGTAGCTATTTCAACACCAGCAGCCTGACTCTGGAGCCTCTGTCCTTAACACCATGTTACATAGCCTCTTAATAAATGTGGAAGATGCAAGAAAAGAAAAAGAAGCAATTCATCAAGCCAGAAAGAAGAATATATTTATAAGCATTTGAAGGCGGAGAAAATTGGACTGATTCCAAATAGTCTTCTCAAGCTTATAAAGTCAAAGAATTGAAAACTTCTTGGTAAATGGGCTATGAAGCAGGAACTACATGCAGACAATACCAAAAGTGTTAAAGTTTTGGTGGATAGCTCTTTCTTGTGCTCAGCAAGTAAGAATCACAGGTGCTAATCAAATGAAGTTTCCTCTGTTGCAGCCTAAAAGGAATTCTAAAGGTCATGATAAAAAACATATTCTAAAACCCACTTGAGAACACCAGCCACTCTTCTAAACCACTTTGAACAACACAGTAGGAATCGATCCAAGAACTTGGGCTTGGGTTTGATGTCAGCATGGAAGTATATGCCAGGATACCGCTATTCCAAATTTTTATTAGACTGCCATGTCTTGGCAGTCTACAAAGGAAACTGTTTTCCTCAGCTATGCTTGAGAGGTAGCAGTGAGAAGAGGATGAGCCACCTAGATTATCAGGCCAGCCTGATGTTACTCATATCTGAAGCAAGTTAAAAAACACTTGAGTAAAATCCACACAAGACTGGATAACTTCAGACTTGGAACCATGAGCATGCTCTCCTGAGTAACTTTCATAAAGCTGGCAACTTTAGGTTAGCAGTCTATGAAGAGACCTGTGGAAACACATTGAGGAACAGTGACGAAAAGGAAACACTGTACCTAAAAGGCCTGGAATATGTTGTTTGTTTTCAAGGTGAAAATCCCACCTCTGATTAAATTTTCAATAGAAAGGAGGTTGTTGGGGATTTGATCCTACACTGTTCCTGTTGTTAATTTTTCTGTTGTAGGGGTGGGAACTAGCTTTTATTATTATTATTATTATTAATTGGTGCATTGTAATCACACATCTTTGTTTGGTACAAATTGATAAAGGCATATATGCACACATTTCTCGTTTAACCCCTTCCCCAATTCCCACTCCACTAGAAACTGTTTTATTGCATGTATTTAAGGTAAACAACATGATGTTTTCATAAACATGATGCAATAGTTATTCAGTTGTGTGAGTTCCTTGCATGTTTTGGAGATTATTAGCCCCATATCAGATGTATGATTCATAAACATTGTCTTCCAATTCATAGTATGCTGTTTGACTTTGCTGGCTATTCGCTTTTCTGTGCAGACACATTTTAGTTTGATGTAGTATTGCTTGTTTATTTTTTTCTTTTATTGACTATTATTTTGATGTGATATTCAAAAAGCAATAGCAAAGCCAATCCAAAGGAGCTTTTCCTCTTCATTTTTTGTTGTTGTTTTTTTGTTTTTTTGTTTTTTTTGTTTAGGACTTTCAAATTATCAAATCTTCTGTTTAGGTGTTTGTTTTCTTGGTAGCCTTTAGAAAGATTTGATAGCCATTTATACTTGGGTCTATTTAGAGGCTTTCTGTTGCGTTCCATTGGCATGTGTATCTTTTTTTTTTTTATGCTAGTAATATGTTGTTTAATTACTACTGCATTGTCTTATATCTGAAATCAGGGAATGTGATGCCTCCAACTTTTTTTTCTTCCTCAAGATTATTTTGATTACTCAGGATCCTTTGTGGTTCCATCTGAACTTCAGATTTTTTCCTTTTCTGTGAAAAATGATATTTATTTAAAATATGTGATTCCAAACTAGTTGTAACAATGAAAAGATGTGCTATAAGTTGTTAGGAACAGTATATACCTAATTTTATCCCTGTAAAATAGAACACATCATTTTCTTTCTTTTTTTATTTATATAATTTTATTGGTGCATTGAAGTCTAACATCATCCTTTTGTTTTAGAGTAGAATTTTACATACCTTAGATTTGAATACTCTTAAGTAATAAATAATGTAGCTAATTAATAGTGTTATAAATTTAGTCACCGGGAGTGGTGGCGCATGCTTGTAATCCCAGCATTTGGGAGGCTGAGAACAGAGAATCCGGGTTCGCAGCCAGCCTCAGCTACCTAGTGAGGCACTCCGCAACTTAGTGAGACCCTGTTTCAAAATAAAGAATAAAAAATAGGGTCGGGCGTAGTGGCGCATGCTTGTAATCCCAGCATTCAGGAGGCGGAGACCAGAGGATCCGGGTTCGCAGCCAGCCTCAGCTACCTAGTGAGGCACTCCACAACTTAGTGAGACTCGGTTTCAAAATAAAGAATAAAAAATAGGGCTGGGGGTATAGCTCGGAGGTAGAATGCCCCTGAGTTCAATCCCCAGTACCGCAAAAAAAAAAAAAAAAAAAAAAAATAGGGCTGGGGGTATAGCTCGGAGGTAGAATGCTCCTGAGTTCTATCCCTGTTCCACAAAAATTAATTAATTAATTAATTAATTTAGTCACTGTTTCCCTAAATCTCTTTCATAATGATTTTAAAAAGCTTTTTTGAGGTATAATCAGTATAAAATAGTACATTTTATTTTCTACAAAAAAATCTTATCTGCAAACTTTTATTTCTTCCTTTTCAATCTGGTTGTCTCTTATTTCTTTTTTCTTACTGTATATCTGTATATACTGGCTAGGACATCTGTTAGAATGTTGAAAAGTATATTAGTGAATATTCTCACCTTGTTCTTTTGTGTGTGGTGGGGGAGTACTGGGAATTGAACCCAGAGGCATAGGGGCATTCTACCTTTAAGTTATACATCCCCAGCCCTATTTTCTAATTTTTTTATTTTGAAACAGGGTCTCACTAAGTTGCTGAGGGCCTCACTAAGTTGCTAAGGCTGGTCTCAAACCTGCAATCTTCCTGTTTCAGCCTCCTGAGTATTAGGATTACAGGCGTGCACCACTTGGCTTGCTTTCTTCTTAATCTTAGAAGAGACATGCTAAATTTGGTCATATCCTTGTCTATTAGGATAGTCATACAGCTTTTCTTTTTCAATTTATTTATAAGGTAAGCTTACATTGATTTCTTTTTAATTTTAACAACAATATATTGTTTGGAGAAATCCCATTTTATCATGATATGTTAACATTTTTGGATATTATTGATTATCAGTGTGCATTAGAAAGAAAACTCACAGGTTCTCTACTTCCCACATAACACAACCTAAGTCCTTCAGTTATTTGAATAAACTAGTTGTCCTTCCTTGCTTTCTCTCTTTTTACTTTTTCTCCCATCCTTCTTCCATATATTTTATCTTTTCCTTTTTTTTTTTTTTTACTTTATTTTGCTTTCTCTCCATTCAACAGATATTTTTACTCTCTCTAAAATCCTATGCTTTTGTGCTACTAATCTACTCACCATCCTCAGACAATAGTTTATCTTGTGTTTTCCTATTAAGAACACGCAAGCCAGGCATAGTGGCGCACGCTTGTAATCCCAGCATTCGGGAGGCTGAGACCGGAGGATCTGGGTTCGAGGCCAGCCTCAGCTAACTAGTGAGGCATTCCACAACTTAGTGAGACTCTGCTTCAAAATAAGAAATAAAAATTAGGGCTGGGGGTATAGCTAGGAGGTAGAATGACCCTGAGTTCAGTCCCCAGTACCGCAAAAAAAAAAAAAAAAAAAATATATCTCACCTCCCTTCTCATACAAACCCCACAATGCCTATTTTTAGCTAAGATTCTGGATAATGATTTTCTGTCTTCAAACATAGATTTCTCTTTTCTGAACACATTATTGTCTGTATATATAAACACACAGAGTAGGTTAAAGAAGAAAAACACAGAGGTCATTGTTCTCTCCCTTAGCATTGTAAGAATGGTAAGTAATCTAAATTTTAAAGTAATGGAAATGGGAAGGGAAAAGTCAATTTGTTTCTTAGGGGTATTTTCTTCCCCATAGCATTGATAGGAAGATAATAATTCCTCCTAAAAAGCAATAATGAATTATGAGAAATAAATACATAAATAGTCCTTCCCACCATGACAGCCCATATGAAAGGGGATGAGAGGGCTCAGGAAAGCATAAGTTTAAAGGAGAAAGCTTAGTTTGTGTGTAGATGATAAGAAAGAAAAAATTGAATCTACAGGAACAAGAGTGGCTTGGTAGAAACAAATACGAAATTTGCAGGAGGGGAGAATACGGACTAGATACAAAAACTCCAGGAGGAATGAGATACTGCAAAAATCTATGTATATATTTGACAGAATTATAGGGAAGACAAGAGATATATAGGAGAAACCGTAGTTCTGAGGAAATATAAAAGGTAAAATCAGGTTTTATTGAAACAATGCAATCCCAAACACATACCAGAAATGATTATTGCTACTAATTTCAAATATACTCAACTAGTAATATTGAACATCAACTCTGGCAAGATCCTTCCTGATGGAACGAAGTATACAAGAACTAAAACTAAAAAATATTCCGATATGACCATCACACAGAAATATCTTAGTATGCTAGGGCTACAATAACAAAAGGTACCCACTTGATGTATTTTAAACAACATAAATTTATTTTCTCACAGCCCAAGGTCAAGGTGCTGACAGGTATGGCTTCTGCTGAGGCCCCTCTGCTCTGCCTGCAGACACAGCCTTTTTACTCTGTCTTCATACAGTCTTTCCTGAGTGTTCACATACAACCTCTTCATGTGTCCCAATATCCTCCTCTTACAAAAGATATCAATCATATCATATTAAAGCTGGGCTCTAATAGCCTCATTTTATCTTAATCATCCCTTTAAAAGTTCCATCTCCAAATACAATCACATTCTGTGGTACTAGATGTTAAATTAAGGCTTCACCTCATAAATTTGTGGGGAGGGAGAAACAAAATTCAGCCCATAACAGGGGACGGAGAGAGCTGTTGGGAAATTCCAGGAGAGATAAAGATCTTATAAATAAGATTTTTACTGAGTGTCACTAAATTTCAAGTGAAGAGGGACCTAAAACTTTATCATGTCTAACAACCCAGGAAATGCAGAAGTCCCTCTTGAAGGTTTTCTGACTACTGTCAGCCTCTGTCTCCTTAATCAGGAATTCATCACTCCCATGGAAACGGATTCTACTTATAGAATTACTTCTCATGTGGTAGGATAATAATTTTGAAATGTCAACCCATGTGGTATTTTTTGCTTTTGCTTTTTCTATCTCTGGTATTTTCTTTCTTCCCAAGCTCTAGTTAGCTTCCATTCTATCCTTATTCTCACAAAAGTGAGGAACAGTAGAAGGAGTGGAATGTGGTGACAAGAAGTCTAGGCACTGTGGAGATTAGGGAGGATCTGGCATATGTACATGTACTTTCCCAGGCCTCATTTCTTCCAGACTAAATCCAAGATGATAAGCATTAGTAACAGAGACCATACATGGACCTAGGGAAACTTAGAATATAGGGAAATTACAAAAGTTCAGGGTACATGGCCAAGCTCTGTGTCTCCTATAATGGCCCTACAAGAGTCCACAGAATTTCCTCTGCCTCAATGTGGCATAGGAACATGATTCCAAGTACCAAAAGGGGATTTATTTAGTTACATAGGTCTCTGTGG
Source organism: Graphiurus murinus (assembly GCA_004027655.1). Lineage (NCBI taxonomy): Eukaryota > Metazoa > Chordata > Mammalia > Rodentia > Gliridae > Graphiurus > Graphiurus murinus. Next base: position 78,182 of record PVLC010001171.1, on the reverse strand, counting down.
GCAGGAGCAAGTGCTGATTCGGCAGTAACATGAGCAATTAAGGACTAGAAAGGATAATGAGTCTCAAAAAATGTTGGATAAAACAGTAGTCTTCATCAGTTGGTAATATGGAAACACCCATAAATTAGAGAACTCCAAAATGGCTGAGGGGAAAAGTCATACTTTTTAAAGAACCTAGATTTATGACTACCGTTATTTAAACAAAAATTGATGCTTTCTCATTACTCCTATACCCATTTGTATCACCTACAAAAAATGCGTGTTATACCAAAGTTGTTGATTATTACAAATAAGAATTATAATTATATGAACTAGTGTATTTTCTTACACATAGGTATTCAATACCCATGTTTAAGGCTCCTTAGAATTGTGAAATATGACTTCCCATATATTAAAAGGTTTGAAACTGTATCAACCACCATAGCTGATTAAAAGCCTCTCAGGTTTCAGACTAGCATACTGCAATTTAGTGAGAGCTAGTTTCAAAAAAATAAAAATTAAAAAAGGGGCTGGGGATGTACTTCAGTGGTAGAAGACCCATGAATTCAATCCCCAGTACTACAAACAAACAAAAAGCCTCACCAAAGTTTTCTTTAATAACCAAATCAAACCCCTAGCCTAAATTTCACTATTCTAGTAAAGAAGGAAGCACAATGGTGATATTTGATATTCCAACTTATTAGACTTGGAGATAGATGCTAAAAACACAATATGCTACCTTCTCCCTCAATAAAGCCATCATAAAAATGAAATCCACGTGTTCAAGAGCCCATCTTTTGAGATTAAAGACAATTATAGCCGAGTAGAATGTTGGAATTGGAAGGATTCTTAGAAATACCTGGAAAACACCCTGATGAACAGATGTGAGAACAGAAACATTCAAAGATTTATTTAGGGCAATTCCAGTGCCTGGCAGATCCAGTCTGGAAGACAGGGTTTCCACATTCCCTTCTTTTACTGCATGACATCTCAAGGTCAAAACAGAATCACTTCTTTATTTTGTTTGTTTGTTTTTGTTTTCTCTTCCACAAGGACAATTACATAACTGGCACACATTTAATGTATCAAACCATTTATAATTGTAAATGAGGGGGAAAAAAAAGAGAGAGAGAGACTGATATATTCCAAAAGTTGGTTTCTGAAGTTTTACCCTTCAATAATGCCATGCTTTTTTGACAAAATTTTAGGATAGCTTAGAATTTTTAGGGTATAATAAACTGAAATCTTCAGCAATAAGGTAAATTGAGTTTAGAAAATATTCCCATGTAGCTCCTAAAGCATTCATAATTTAATATAAAATTTTAATAAATATTTTCCCTGAAGTTTTCCCTGGGATAATTATTCCTGAACACATATTCAAAATAAAATTTAAAATATATTTCTAATTATAATTAAATGTAGTTTGAGGTAAGAACTAAATAACTAACTATTTGAGATATTTGTAATTCAAGGTTGAAGAAAACCTTAAAATTTATACATTTCCTACAATTAGACAGTTTGGAATTCTATTTGCATCAGGTACATTGTAAAATACATCACTTCTTTATATGTTACTTTCTATGTGTAGAATAGTTTCAAAATATATTATTAATTTTAGCATCCTTTATTAGAACCCTTTTAAAAAGTAATGGCCATTCAGGTCAAAATATTTTTTGTTTTTGTTTTTTGTTTTTCCTTCTAGTTAAAAAACAAAGAGCCAGGCATGGTGGTGCACACTTGTAATCCTAGTACTTGGGAGGCTGAGACAGGAGGATCCGGGTTCGCGGCCAGCCTCAGCTACCTAGTGAGGCACTCCGCAACTTAGTGAGACCCTGTTTCAAAATAAAGAATAAAAAATAGGACTAGGGGTATAGCTCGGAGGTAGAATGTCCCTGAGTTCAATCCCCAGTACCGCAAAAAAAAAAAAAAAAAAAAAAAAAAAAAAAAAAAAAAAAAAAAAAAAAAAAAAAAAAAAAAAAAAAAAAAAAAAAAAGAATTCAGGGTTAGCTACCTGAGGTACATAATGTAGAAATACACTCTCAAAGACATTTATAGTAGGTAAAAATAGTACTATTTTCTACAAAGTGATGAAGCAATTAAGCAATTTATTTGTTAGCATTATGTATTCTCCGTATTGTTAAACAACTGTAGCAAGGTAAAGAACACAAACACACCCCAACCTTTAGCTTCAGAAATTTCAGAGAATTGAAAAAACATAAGGAAACCAACTACATATCATAAAATCCAAGAAATATATGGATTTAGGTAAGAATGTATCCTCGGTGTCCCTCATTTTCCTCTCTTGTCATTCTGTCTGTGCTTATCATCTTTATGTCTCCTTGTGTTGCCTTCCTTATTTGGCGTACATTAGGAGTGTTTGGTCAGCCCTACATTCTGTAGTTCATACTTTTCTCATGATTTTACTATAAGGAATATTTGGCTGAAGGCTTTCACTCTTTCTGATTGTTTCTCCAAACTTCATCCCCAACCATTATTTCTGGCCTTATCAATCTTTATTAGACTACAACTTCCTCATATCAAAAACAAATTTCCCTAATGCTTTCTTATAAAGACCCAACATTGGTACAGCAAAAAAAAAAAAAAAAGCCAATGTAGTGTTTATATCATCCAACTTTATATTTATTAGCCACATATGTGCTGAAAATCTTAGAAAGGAAAGGATGGTGATGAGCTCTGTGCAGATGCTCAAATGCTAAATAGTAAACATGTGACACAAACTGAGATTCACAGCGAATGCAGAAAACGTCCAAAAATTGATGCACTTCAAAATTATATCAGTGATTTCCCTTAGGAGGTTTACAGCATAGGATTTTCTAATTCTTGACAAGAAAAGAGGAAGGAATTAAATGAGAGGCAAACATGTGGCCTGCATATTGAGTACGCCTTTATTGTCCCAAAGAGCCGCCTCTGGCTCTGATATCTCACTGTTCTTCAAGAAGCCATTTAGTCTCAGTTTTAGGAATGTCTAACTTTGGCTGGAAGATACTAGAAAAATGTATATAAGCTACTAATACATGTCAAATCAAGCAATCAATCTCTCTCCTCTCCTCCTCCTCCTCCTCCTCTTCCTCCTCCTCCTCCTCCTTCTTCTTCCTCTCTCTCTCTCTCTCTCTCTCTCTCTCTCTCTCTCTCTCTCTCTCTCTCTTTCTCTCTCTCCTTCCCTCCCTCCCTCCCTCCCTCCTCCCTCTCTACCTCTACCTCTACCTCTACCTCTCTCCTCTCTCTCTTCTCTCTCTGGCAAAAGACATCATCTATTCTCCTTGGCCTGGAAATGCCCTGACACAGGAGAGTGGGTCTTTCCTTTGAGCGCTATAGTAGCACAATGCAAACCTCACTTAAAATCGAGCAACACATTTTCATGCCGAGTGACTTTATTTTATATTTCCTCTGATAGAAATAGAAAAGGCATCTCACATTCAGCTCCCTATGTTAGACTGCACTGAAGATAAGAATATATCTTTAAAATGTGTCTATATGATAATGTCAACTGTGGAGAGCACAGAATTATCCATATACTTGTTTCCTATTTCTTTACTTTCTTTTAACACCTAGAAACCTCTCTCCAGGCAGTCTCCCTGGAAATGCTTGGAAAATGTAGGTTCTTCTCTTAGAAAACTCTAAACCTTTATGAATATACTACTGCCTTAACCAAGGGTCCTCCATATGTTATAGGGACTTTTCTAACCTTCTGAAGCCCTCAAGATAACAGAGCTTTACCTCTGCTGCATTGTAAGGTAGGCCTGAGGGAGAGGGGGAAGGGGACTAGAAGGCTGCTGTGATCTGGATTCCTGATGCTGGTGCCTGCCCATGTCTTACTTCCCCACCCTGTTAGCCAGCAATGAGTTTCCAAGTCTTTTTAAATTAGTTCTGTCTCTATCAATATTAAACAGCAGGGCCCTCGCCTTGGTTCCTGCGTCTGCCTCGCCTTCCATCTCTAGTCTTAATCACGAGTGGCTTCTTTCCTTTTTGGTTTTGGTTCCAAAAGCAACTCAAATCAGAGGATCTCTCTCATTTGACAGCATTAAGCAGATTGGTACTTTAAGTGTTTCCAAGCGTGGTGCCTGGCAGGGCTTTTTGTTGTTTGGGTTTCATTCTCACTGTGAGAAACCAAGATCTTAATTAAAGAAATTAATGAAAACATCACCCTGGGTTGGAAGCTCAATTCATGGCATCGGGTCTTAGATCCTCTGCTGATGGATTATATCTTGGCAACACTGTCATCATACACCACCACTAACTGTGCTGTAACCTTCCAGGTCTGCCCCAGAGTCTCACTCCTACTGTTAATATTGGGATTTGATTCTTGGTAATCAGATTCTACATCGTGCCACCCATGTCCACCTATATTCTCTAAACAGTGTCTGAATGATCAGTTAACGCCCAAGTCACTTCACACACTAAAACTCTCCTATAGCACCCTGTACCACTCAGGGCACTCACCATGCAAGGCCCTGTTTCATCTGTTTCCCTCTGACACCACTTGTCCTCAACTGCTATTACTATCTCCTTTATTGACTTCTTTCCTGCGACACTGGCCTCCTTACTATTTCTTAGACATATATCACAAATTCCCAACAGCCATTCTTTCCACATCCCTCTTCATGTACCTTTCCTGTACTTTCCTCTTCCTCTTTGCCAATCTCCACCCACCTTCCATTGCCCTTCCTTCCCTTCTACTGCAGTCTGAACGTGTGTGTCCTCTCAAAACTCACCCCCTTATGGTGATGGTTCTATTAAGAGGTGAGGCTTTGGGAAACTGATTGGGTCATGAGGGGAGATCCCTCGTCTATGGACTAGGAGCACTTCTAAGAAAGGCTCCAGAGAGATCCCTCACACACTCCCACTGAGCGTCGTAATGATGAGAGGGCTGATAGTAAGGGAGTAGCCCTCACCAGACACAGAATCTGCTGGCACCCTGATCTTATATTTGTCAGCCTCCAGAACTATGAGAAATACTTCCACTGTTGATAGGCCACCCAGTCTGTGGTATTTTACTACTGCAGACCAAAAGGTCTAAGATGCTCTTCCTTTCTCACAGCCCCCCTAGATACCCAGTTAAAATCTGCTTCTTACCGTCGCAAGCCAATTTCTCTAACCTCCTCCACTACTCCCAGCCCCAGCCCTTTAAGGCCTTTCTACACTTTAATTACATCCATTATTTGATTTCTCTAATTTGAGTACCTACTGAAAGCACCTGTTCCGTCAAATAATGGATATTGCTAAGAGATCAAAGCTCATGGAGGGCGGAGAGTCAAATGAAGGGTGGTAAGAAAAAGAAAGTTATAATTTAGCACTATCTAGAGTACTAGTGTTAGTACTTGGCACTAAAACTCCTCCATTACCCCCTGCCCTTGTTCTATGGAATGGCATTCCTGTGCACTTAAATATCAGCTTCCCGGAATAACAACATTCAGGGAATGTTGCTTAACCACATTTGTTACTTATGTCCCTATTGTCCTCAAAAAGAAAAAAAAATGAGTGTGTCTAAACTACATAAAGGTCTGGGTGTTTGGCTTCTATCTGGGCTGAAGAACTGTCTTGTTTCCCACCGGTGGAGAGAGTATGAGCAATGGAGATGCTTAAGGAGAAAAAGGACGAATTAACGAACTCGTCAACTTATCCTCTTAGAGGAATGCAATATCCCAGAGTGTCCACTTTCTTTTCTTATTCTAATTATTTATTTGAATAATTTGCAAAATTAAACAATTTTTATTATGCTCAAATATGTATACATGTGGGCCTAAACATATCTTTTATGGAGTGTGAGATCAAATCTGTGTGTGTGTGTGTGTGTGTGTGTGTGTGTGTGTGTGTGTGTGTGTGTTACTGGGGATTGAATCCAGAAGCATTCTACCTGTGAGCTACACCTTCAGCCTTATTTATTTTTTTAAATTTTGAAACAGGGTCTCATTAAGATTCTGAGGGCCTCACTAAGTTGCCAAGGCTGTCTGCAAACCTATGATCCTCCTGTCTCAGCCTCCCAAATACTGAGCTTATAGGCATGTGCTACCACATCCGGCTAGATCAAACCTTTTTGTAAGAAACAAAATGGATACTAAACACTGTAATATGTAAAAATAAAAAATGACTTAAGTCATTTTTAATTTTATTTAAATGATTTCCATTCTGAATGTTAGTATGCATTAATCATATTTTGTACTTTTTAAAAAAATTAATGGATTTGGATTTTATGTTTAATTCTATATTTTCTTTAGTAAAATTTTTATACGAATATGTTTAAATTTTGAACATTTTATACTTATGTTTTATATTTTTGATTCTTTAAAGTACTATTTTCAATACGATCCAAATTATGTAAAAAACTGATCATAGTAAGTGAGAAAACTCACCAAGTATTGGTTGTGTGTATGTAACTATCACTATCAACTACATCATTAAGTGAGACTATAATGCACCAATAAAAATATTTTTTAAAACCTGGTCATAGTAACATAATTAATAATTTCACTGAAATAACCTAAGAAAGAAATATTGTGAAATTAATACATAACATATATGGACCATGTCTGCCTTCATTTTATGATTAATCCAATCACCATAAGCCAATCAACCAGAATCCCAGAGATGCAGAGTGCTAAGCAATTCCAGCCACTTTTTATATGTATTGCCAAATTTAAAAAGCAGAGCCTTACATAGATTTTTAAATTTTGCTATCTGGACTTATCTATTTGTGAAGGTAGAGAAATAGAGCGTATTTTATTTAAGAGTTTATTAGCTTGGTTTATAACTTTTCCATATTTATGTAAATGGAAGGAGCAGCCTCTATTTATATATATATTCTTGCCCTGGTTCATTCAAATGTTAAGAGTGAGACTATTTCTTTCTCCCTGTGAAGAGAGCAATATTAATTTTACTAAATCTCAAATAAAATTAAAACATAGACACTCTGGAGAGAAAAATCACATGAGAGAGGATAATGAAGTAAAAATGCCTCTTCTGACAGCTCTACCTTTTAGGGCAGAAATTAACTCATAGACTTGAGAAAATCTCAAAAAAGGAGATCAATCCTTTACTCCACTCAAAATAATATAATGGTGAAGATGTATTGACTTAATAGATTAATAGTATTAGTAATATTTACCTTGAACCTTTGCTAATGGAGCTATTTATTACATTTGCTATTACTCGACTAATGCTACTCTGTAGGTAAAGTAACCTCTCCTCTTTGGTTTAGCACACCCAAAGTTAGGTGATCCAAAGTGGCTACATATTCAATCACATTGCACCTTTATATCAATAACTGCAATTAAAAGAGAAATCTATTCTCTTTCTCCTCTCCAGATTATAAACCCGGGCTTTCATAACATCCAAATGCAAATAAACCAGACACGGAGTTATCTTCAACTCCTCTTCCTCACTTAGACCCTTCAAGTTCAGCTAGTCACTATTTCTTAAAACTTATTCAGACTTGGTCACTGCTTTTGTGATTCTCTCAGGTTTGTGCCTGGTCCACTGCAGTGGTACACCATCTTGTTCATTCTCAGCAGTATACTCCTTGCTTTTGTGAAAAGTGGTTCTTAGAACTTGGTTCTCATATCAGCACCCTGACATCACTGGAGAATGTTAAAAATGCAAAGTCTTGGGTTCTACCTCAGAACTCCTGAGTCAGAAACTCTGGAGGTGGGGCCCAGCCATCTGTGTTTCAAGCCCTCCAAGTGATTATTATACATGATAAATTTAAAAAACCAGGAACCTTGAGTCATATCCTCAAGGTCAAATCCATGGTCACTTCCCTTATGAAATTTCTTGAATGAAATTTCCCCTGTGAGAGTCCCTTCCAGGTCAAGGCTAAAGTCCAAGCTCTTTGGAAGAAGTGCGATGTGCCCATTCTGTTCTGATATTTCAGCCCTTCTCCTTCTATTTCCTTCCTCCCACCTAGTGTTTTAGTCATATGAACGTTTTGAAATATTGTGAACGCAACCTACTTGTTATGTCTTTATGCCTTTTCCTAGTGCACCTCTTCCCACACACAATTGATCCACCTGGAGGAGTTCTATTCATCTTTCCAGAGCTGGCTCAAATGTGAGGGCTAATTTCAATAATATACTTACAGCCTATTCCACTGCTTCCAGGTCCACCTACATTATTTTCCTGAATTAAAATTTTTATACATTTAGCTCTGTAACAAGAAATGAAGTCTGTTTACTGGGTGCAAGGAGGTAAAAGAAAGGATTAAAATGGCACTTGTCCTGCCTCTCATCCTCTTACCCCTAGTTCAAGAGTTACAGTATCATTTGTCTCTTGGATAATTGTGGCACCTTGAGGCTACTGAGGGCTCCTCCCAAGTGTTGGCTCAGTTGTTTAGAAGTGTAGGACCCAGGGTACAAATACAAATGGAGGCCCACATATCATATGTCTAAATATTTAAAAGTTATAAATAAATAAAATATATCACTTTGTCACTTTAAAAATATAATTTCTTAATGACAAATCAAAAGTTTATGTAAAGCAGTGGTTTTTAGATGACCGAAAGCTCAGCCTGGAGTGGTGGCACATGCTTGTAATCCCAGCATTTGGGAGGCTGAGACTGGAGGATCTGGGTTCGCGGCCAGCCTCAACTACTTAGTGAGGCACTCCGCAACTTAGTGAGACTCTGTTTCAAAATAAAGAATAAAAAATAGGGCTGGGGGTATAGCTCGGAGGTAGAATGCCCCTGAGTTCAATCTCCAGTACCGCAAAAAAAAAAAAAAAAAAAAAAAAAAAAAAAAAAAAAAAAAAAAAAAAAAAAAAAAAATGACCGAAAGCTCACAAAATGTCAGAGAGACTACCATTTAATATTTGATAGCATATCTGGGTATTGTTGATGAGATGATGGTTTATATGAGTAACAAAATAAAAATTCATTGGCTGTTATATATATATTCCATAAAACTCAAATTTTGCCTTTATCAAAAGTACGTTGCTTTATTTTATCAAAAGTATGTTTAATTAAATTGTTGACAGTAATAACCCAGCCTAAAATGAAATGTCATTTTATTCAAACATAAAAAATGGATTTTAGCCAGGCATAAATGTGGCGCACGCTTGTAATCCCAGTACTTGGGAGGCTGAGACGAGGATCACAGGTTTGTAGCCAGCCTCAGCAGTTTACTGAGGCCTTCTGCAACTTAGTGAGACCCTGTTGCAAAATAAAAGAATAAAATCAACCTCGGAGTGTAGCTTGGAGGTAGAATGCCCCTGGGTTCCATCCCTAGTACCACACACAAAAAAATGGATTTTATTAAAATCAAATTAAATGTAAAAACTCAAAATAAAAATTTTCATTTTAAAAATTTTTCTTAACTATTCAAAATTTTCAATTAAGTTGAAAAATGACATATAGATAATAAATATTAAATGTTCATTTGTGAATATTTCATTAAATCTGATTATTTTGTCACTTAATTTTGCCTCACTTAACACTGAGTATCCTTTTGCTTGAAAATATAAATAATAGACTATTACATGCATGTTTTCTCTAGTCCTACATATATACAAATTTAGGAGTAATATTAACTGTTAAGTAATCTAAAATATACCTCAGCTATCATGTGAAAATACTATGCTAATTTGTGTGTATTTTCAAAACCACCAAGAAAACATGAACAGAAGCAAGAAAACTGCTGCTCAGCTCTACTTGGGAAAATAATCCTCAGTTATGCAATGATTTGGTGCATTTATCCCAGAAGGCAGAATTTGAAAATAATTTATTTTTCTCTTACACTGCTCATATCCTAGCCTACTCTACCCTCATATTGCAAAGTAAAATGTTCCATCTCTAATGTCAACAGTAGCACAAGCTGCATGCTTTCCAAGCATTTAAACTCCGTTGTCTTTTGCTTCTAGCATATAGGAAAAGATGTGAAAAAGAGTTTTCCTGGAACCTGGATAATGTTAATCTTGAGAGTAGATATTTAGGATTATAGATTATATGGAGACAGTTCTGATACTGAGTAGCAGAAGCATTTATGATTGTGTGTTTGTGACATGTAGTACCTTCAAATTCATGGGACCCAAGACAGAGACTCCTTTTCCTTGGATTAAGGTTCCAGGTGTTCAGTGTCCTTATGCTGGTCAGAACCAGAAGAGTGAGGTTTAGTATTAAGGTGCAGTACTAAAGGAATAATCCCAATGTATCTAGGATTTGGAACTTGTATACATTTGCAGTATCTCACCCAACTCTGGACCATCTGAAATAAAAAAGCTTTCATCTTCTACTCACCAAACCACCTTCCACTCCTTAACCCTCCTGACTCTATTGCAAGACTGTTACATCAAAAGAAGTCCCATTATTTACTAAGATGGAGATAGAGTAGAAGGTTCAAGTTATACTCAAAGGGATTTATGTTTAGTGTTTTGGTGTGCTATATGTTTAATAAAATATATTTAAGTTAATAATGAAACAGTATATATTTTTCAGGTTGAGCTCCTTAATAAACTATAGCTATCATTTATGTGTGAGCCAAAACATGCTCACTAACCAACATCATTCTAAGCTTGATTTCTCTGTGGCCCAGAGATGGGAAGGGGATGTGAAAGAGAAACAGAAATGTATAGGAAAATATTTCTAAGCGTAGGTGGTGTGATGTGATGGTTAACTTTATGTGTATACTTGGCTAGGCTATGGTGACCCATTGCTTGGTCAGATACTTGTCCAGGCATTGCTATGAAAATATTTTATAAATTCAATTAATCTACTGACTTTAACAAAGCAGATTAGCCTTGAGATCAAGCTATACCACTCCTGGACATCTTCCCAAAGGTACTGAAATCAGAATATTATAGTGATATATATGCATATCCATGTTTATAGCAGCACAATTTACAATAGCCAAATTATGGAAACAATTTAGGTGTCCATCAAAAGATGAATGGATTACAGAATTATCGGAATATCACAATGGAATTCTACTTGGCAATAAAGAACAAAATTATGTTATGTTCAGAAATATGGATGGACTTAGAGAAGATTATTTTAAGTGAGATTAGCCAGTTACAGAAAGTAAAGGCTCATTTTTGTGTCTTATATGCAGAAGCTAGGGAGTAATTGGAATACCAGAAGGACTTCAGAAAATGGAGGAGAAACTCCAGTGGAGCAGGGAAATGATCCAGGGAAGGATGTGGGGGGAGAGGGGGAGAACTAATAAAGGAATAACTTCCATTGACATTATGTTTTTACAATATCAATGTCAATTTCAATACCCTGTATGAAGAAGGAGGGAGTGGGGAAGGAGCTGGGGAAAACCCATCAAGTGTATGTGTATGCACGTTACTATCAATGTGAACTACATTATGATGTGAGACTATAATGCACCAATAAAAGTATAAAAAAAGAAAGAAAAGTGTGGGTGGGTCTCATCCAGGAAATTGGAGGCCTTGAGAGCACAGAAGCGAAGTTCTCCTGAAAAGAGGAATTCTACCTCAAGACAAAAATTGGAGTGTAGCTGGGTGTGGTGGCGCACGCTTGCAAGTCCAGCATTTGGGAGGCTGAGACCAGAGGATCCAGGTTCAGGACCAGCCTCAGCTACCTAGTGAGGCACTCCGCAACTTTGTGAGACCCTGTTTCAAAATAAAGAATAAAAAATAGGGCTGGGGGTATAGCTCGGAGGTAGAATGCCCCTGGGTTCAATCCCTAGTACCACAAAAAAAAAAAAAGAAAAAAGAAAAAAATGGGGGTGTAACACAGTGGTAGTGCCCTTACCTAGCATGTGTGAGGCTCTGGGTTCAGAAGAAAGAAGAAAATCCTGCTGGAGCTTCTACCCTGTCCTACATATATTGGATTCAAGACTATAACATCGACTCTTGCCCTGAGTTTCTATCCAACCTGCCCTTGCTGCTTCCATAAAGCAGAAGCCAATTCCTTTTGGAGACTGACTGATACAGGCAGATATTTTTGTCTTTTCCCAATCTCCATAGTTAAATAATTGCCAAGAAAATGTAAACATATATATGTACTATATACCTTCTCTCTTAATCTTCTCATAGTATATTGTGCAAACTATCATTTTTAGAATTTATGGCATATTATAATAATAGGCTTAAAAGTCGGCCTCCTATTCTAAACTGAGATTTCCTTATGTTCACAGGCTGTTACTCATTATTGTATTTCCTGAGGCTAGAAATCTCTAGTCAGTTAATAAATGCTTAATAAATGCCTGCCAAATGTCTGAGGAGCAAAATTAACACATTGTCTGGAAAAGCTGGTATGTGGCACAGGGTAGAATAAGGGACGGTGGGAGAACACAGAGGAAGAAACAATGAGGAAGTGAGATGCAGTCTCCCCAAGGCTCAGACGCCCCACGAGATGGTGCTCAGCCCGCTCCCAGCACAATCTTAATCACCTCTCTCACAGCGATGCTGATAACTCTGGCTAAGGAACTTGGTACCTGCAAGCAATTAACTTTAATAAGCCAGCAGGTGATTCCCTTAAAAGAATGCTGACGAGTCAATTTGCTGACAGCAGCTCTAGATTCTCTGGTTACTCAGCCGTGGCTTCCACCTCTGCCCCGATGAACCTAGTCTGCGGTTGGGAATAATAAATGAAAAGGTAGTCAAAGTTTGATTCTCCTAACAGTGAAGCTTGTAACCAGATTTTTGGCATGATCCTATATTACAAACAGAACCAAAAAGTCTTTTCAAGTGATGAGGAAAAACAAACGCCAAGAAGTGGTAACAGCGTACCTTGGCACATGTCTCTACAGTTTTCATAAGTGTTTGTTAAATGAGGAAAATGAAAATGCTCTAATCTGTATTAGCCTTTTGTTGTTGTTTTCTGTCCCCATCTTCCCATTAGCTAATACAGAATCCTAAAAATGATTTTAAACTCTTTTTCTCCCTATGTCTCTAAATATTACAATGGCCTTACTGTCCCTTTTTATTTTTAGTTATTTTTCACAATGGCATCCTGATAATTCTTTGTAGTATCAGTCTCAGGCATCTAACAACAGCACCACTTGTGTTCTCTTTTCTTTCTTTTTATTTTTTTAAAATTTTTTGGTACTGGGGATTGAGCCCAGAGGCATTCTACCTTCTAGCTACACCTTCAACCCAATTTTCTTTCTTATTTGGAAACAGGGTATCACTAGGTTGAAGAGAGTCCACTACTTGCTGAAGCTGTCCTTAAACCTAAGATACTCCTATCTCAGCCTCTCAAGTACTGGAATTACAAGCATGCACCACCACACCTGGCTTGTGTTCTCTTTTCAAAATCCAATTATTATTTCATTTGCATGTAAAAGTTGTTACTAGTTTTCCATTCCTAACTGAATGCTGTATTAACTTCACCTTAGTATAACAAAATACCTGAGATAATTTATATATAAAGAGAACAGGTTTATTTATTTATTTATTTTTCCCAGCTTAATTTTTATTTTTAAAAGACTATTTTTTAGAGCAGTTTTAGGTTCACAGCAAAATTAAATAGAAAGTACAGAGATTTTCCCAGACGTCTCTACAAATGTGTAGCCTTTGCCATTACCAGAAAAGGCTGATAAACCTACAGTGGAACATAAAGAGAACAGGTTTATTTAGCTCACATTTCTGGGTGTCCTAGTATAAGACTGAGTGGCCTGCCTCTTTTCTTTTGGGTACTTGTCAAGGCTGGCAAATCAGGGCAGGAGAACATACTGGAGCAAAATTGCTTACTTCCTGAGCCAGGAAGCATAAGAGAGGCTGGGCCAGGATCCCATAATTCCCTTCAGGAGCAAATCTCCAAAGACCTAAGAACCTCCCAAAAGACCCCACTTCCTAAAGGTACAGAGTATCTCTCAATTGCCATGCTGGGGACCAAGACTTTAACACATGAACATCTGGGGGACATTTCAGGTCTAAACTATAACACTGAGGTACCCCAAGAACTTAAGATAGTGCTCACTCTAGTAGGTGAGTAATAAATATTTGTAAATTGAATAGAGAAGTAATTTTAAATAACACTGCTTAAATTATGTTTTTCCTCTTTAGAAATACAAGTACCACCAAAGTAATATAAGCAACACCTCTGTAGTGCTACATCACTAAATTTAAAACTCTTTGAACTCTTTGTGTGCACTACTGCAGTCTTTATGATGAGTGCTGTCTGGTTTTTAGACCTAATGCTTCAGGGACTAAATCACTCAATGTTCTACAAATATGCAGAGCCCTCATCTATAGCTTTATCTCCATGCTTTTATTCCTCAAGCCAATTGAAGTGCCCGGTGTTCTCAAAGAATTGTACTTTTCTTCCATTTTTAATATTTGTTACATTACAGTTTATTATTTTCACATGGGCCTGCCTTCTTGATCAGATTCTAAGATCCTTGAGTATCATGGGTATGTCTTTTTAATAGCTGTCTCTCTAGCACAGTGCCTGGCATTTTGACAGACAAGCACAGAGTTACCTGACTTGTACTAAGTGTTTTCCCTCCTATCACCTGTCTATTGATCACTAGCCTGCTCTGATTAGCATGATCCCATTCTCATCCTGGTGCTCCTTCCAGCTTCATCAAGGCTGGGTATATTATCTTAAGCTCTCAGACTTCCTGACCCTAAATAATCAGCTGATAATTCCTGCTCTGCTCTGCAGGAGCAAAAGATCCTCTTGAGTCATCTGAACAAATTAACAAACAAATCAGTTCAGCATCAAAGCCAGACTGCAGTAAATATTCTTCAGACCAGTATTCAGGCTACTGTGTAGGAACTTTAGCCATGGAGTGCCCCGGATGCCACTACAGAAAAACTGCTAGGACCAGAAATGTTGCAAAAAGATGAGGGCAATTGAAAGCATGATGGTCTTGGAGGATACCTGCACAGATACCGTGAGTAGGTCAGATAGATATATTTGAGTTCACCTGCTCCCACACAGGTGTGTGCACCTCCCTCTCCTCAGGGTCTCCTTGAGATGACTGAGTGGGCCTGGCTTTGCAGAGGAAAGGGAAGATGTTCTTCAACCTCAGTGGTAGTGGCCAAGAACTAGTATAATTTGATTGTCTCTCTCCTTATTATACCTTTGATAAAAAGGAAAAAGGAGGAGAAGGAGGAGGAGGAGGAGGAGGAGGAGGAGGAGGAGGAGGAG